>OLKM01004017.1:0-26482 GCA_900291075.1 Melanogrammus aeglefinus | reverse complement strand
GTCCGGGCGTGGAAGAAGAGTGATCGGGGGTCGTGGATGCTGGCTGAGGATCGAGTCGAAAGATTATTTCGGCGCGTTGGGTCTGGGGTTGAGGGTTAAGCAGTTGGACGATGGAGAGGGTCGGCTTTGGTGTGGAGGAGCTGGCGGTTGTCTTCGCAGGCTGACGGTGAGTGTGGGGAAAGCAGGTGGTCGTGAAGTGATTGTGCGGTGGAGATTCGGGAGGAAGACGTGATCTGGTCATCGGTGGTTCGTCGTGGCAAGGAGGGGAGAGGCGCAAGCTCACGTTGTACGTAGGCTGAGGAATAGAGGCATTAACAGGGTAGGGGAAGGGGGGCGAACCACCCGCCCACAACCGACTAGCGGCACAGCAGGGGAGGGGAAATCGTCTCGGTAATGTTTAGGGGATAGGAGGTGGAAAGGGAAGAGAGAGAGATGGAATGGGTAGACCTAATGGGCTCTAGAGGAAGGAACATAAGTGGATTGCGATGTTAAAGGGTGGATCGTAGTGTGTGGTCGTGTGAAGAGGTGGAAAAAGGTGGCTCAGTGTTGAGTATGAGGAATGGGAGTGGCAGTTTGTTGCGGGCCCAGGACGCTAAGATAAGTAATAGAATGTAGTGGTTGGTTAACAGAGGAAGGATGAGGCGTTTGCCATAACGTTGTTCGACAGAGCAAACCACCCGAACGAAGAGCATCCTCTCAGCGCCGGCTATCATTGTAAATGCATCAAGCGCCAAATCTAACAACTACCGCTCTTAGGCTATTGGTAACGCTCGAGGGGTAACAACCATGTTTATTAAGTCATTTGGATGATATCCTAATGCATCCACATCCGCTGTGTTTTGTTTTATGTTTGATAATTACCCGCTCAGGTCATCACGGATGCCTCGCTGGCTTAATTAAACAGCTGTTAAAAGGTACAACCTTTACTGCGCCGAAATTACCAGTTGGGCTGTAACGCACGTGTCTTCTTAGTCGAGTAAGCGTTTGTAATAATAGATCTCTATATCGACAGATTGCTTGTTAAAAGTTTAAAATACGTTTTGACTTAGCCTAGCACACAGCCTCAGACAATAACGGTGTACTCGACCCGGACCAGTTGGTTTAAGAGGAGTGTTGTCCCCGGATACTCTAAAACATGCAAGCAGGGGCGAATTGCGTACAGTTTCTAAAAGTGGTTCGTCATAACATGTAAAAGACAAAAAATGACGTGAACACAAATAGGTTCAGCGGCCTAGTGTCGGGTAGTAAAATGCTGTAGAATAAAAAAGAGAAGAGAAGAGGGAAAACAGTAAGTAAACATGGACAAAAAAGGGGAATAGAGAACAATCTATAGATAAAACTGTAAAAAACGCTAAAATACGGTTAGAAAGCCAAGATACTAGACACCTTAAAAACACACAAGTACTAGGATACTAAACACAGTGGAACAGAGAACAGTAATAAAAAAAAATACGGTAGTACCTCAAACTAAAAAACAGCATCACGAAAGTCAGGTAATCACACTACACAGTAAACCACTGCTTAGTCACCAAATAGAGCCACGGATAAAAACGTAAATCAAGGGTCCGTTATTCAGGTGATCTGACACTGGAGTGGAGTCTTTATGAGTCGGGTTTAGCATTGTTACTTTTTGCGGAGAGGAGCAGAGCAGGGATGTGAGGAACGTAATTAAACGTCGTTAAAACGGCCTTTGTTAACTCACCACACCACAAGCCTGTTCCGCACATTCTCAAAAAGCTCTCCCAGAAAAAGCAAACGTCAGAGTGGAAGAAAAAGGGAGGACGCATATGTTGAACACGTAGTTGAGCCTGATACTCACCAACCAACAATAGGAAAGGCAGGAGGGAGCTGGATTCGGTTTTGAATTGTAATACACATTCCCGCCAAGAATAAGGTAACTGATGTTTTAAAAAAGAAATATATGGCCTCATAAAAAGGGCCTATAAAAGTCATTGTTTTGTCAACAATTGATAACCAGTTATTAGATAGTCACTTCAAGGAAAGCATAACATAATGGCAAACCCAAGGATAGCAGTTTTTACAGACATTACAAAAGAGAGAGAGATATAAGACATACGTGAGGTTCATCAGAGATGTGAGGAAAAAAAAAAACAGGAAGTGATATAAACATAATGTTATGCTAGGGGCACAACTGCGGCATGTCTTCAACATCAATCAAGTCTTGCGTTTTTCTCAGCCATTAGAGGAAAGATCCAAAATCGCAGAGAGAGAGAGAGAAGAGAGGTTAGGGGGGGGGTTGTTGGAGGGATGAAAAGCACTGTGGATGGAGACATGTCCCGTAGGTCGCTATAAAAGAGATAGGTGAACGAAGCAATAATAGGTTTACTGCTGGGCGCTGGCAAGGTTAGGTTGGGGGTTAGGGCGCCCTCTTCTGTACAAGACGGCAGCAAGCCGCGGGAGGACAAAAACAACGACAGGCGACCATAGCTCAAAGCCCACATAAAACACTGCGTCATGTAAGGAAAGAGGGAGAAGCACGGGCACAGAGCAGGAGCAAAACATATAGGTATAACAATGACTGATGAGCTCAGAATAAATTGGATAAAAATAATAATAAAGGTGGTTATAATAATATTGCACACTATAATTCAAATACAAGATAAAGATAGAATAAAATGAAATAAAAGTAAATAAAACAATGGACACATGATATCACACATACAACACAATTAAATGCAGCGAGGAGAGATGCGGTTATGTTTAGGGAAGGAAAAGATGCGGTTCAAAGGACGTATCAACCGCGACAAAGGAATTAGGGTTGGGGGTTAGGGAAAAAGGATTAGGGTTGGGGTGTTTAACTTAAGGAAATAAATAATAATAAAGATATCAATGTAACGAAGGGGGTTAGGGTTAGGGAAAGGGATGGAGGTTAAGCGATCAGGGTTTAAGGGAGTAGGGAAAAAGGATAGGGGTTGGGGTTAGGGAAAAGGATTAGGGCCTTCGCAGGTATCGGTATACTAGAGCTTAAGGTAATAAATATAAAGAGAGATGTCCAATGTAAGCAAGGAGGGTTAGGTTAAGGGAAGGGGATGGGAGTTTAAGGTTAGCGTTAGGGTTTAGGAATTAGTTAAAGATACAGAATAGAAATGAAAAAAGTTGTAGAAGAAATAAGACTAACAGGAGTTGGGCGACTATTAGGCTTAGGGAAGGGAGATGTACGAACTGTTGTGTGTGGTTTGGGGTTACGAGGAGTGAGATGAGAGATTGTCCGTTTAGGCCAAAGGGGAACATCGGCGACGGATTAATACATCACTTCTCTCCTGCGTTCTCCCCTCGAGGATCTGGGACGGGTCCACATATATAGAGAGAGGCCGCGATAAGGACGAGAGTTGGTGATGGTATGGGAAGAAAGTGGTAGTCACACCCGTCACACCTATTAAGTTGTTGGCGCTTTTTGGAGTATATCGAAGTGCTGTTTGGTTATAGTCTTTGTTTAAGATGTTGCCGCCTGGTTTACTAAACACTAAAATACAGTCTCGAGCATCGCTATTTATACATGTATTGGCACTAAGATGAAGATTGTGTGAGAGTAGGGTCACTGTTTGCCAATAGGGGCACCGGCTTCGGCGAGTTGGAAGTATGTATTTGTGTTTGAGGAAAGTAGGGGATCACCAGATCTGTGCGGATTGTTATGAGGTGCTGTGGTACTAATGATATCATCCTAGGTTTTTAATTGCGGCGATAGAATGAATAAATTTTGAAGAGGTGGTGGGTAGTGGTTAATGAGTTGTATGGGTGTGAATTAGTGTATGTTTTATTTTTTTTGTTTTTTTTTTTTTGTTTTTTGTTTGTTTTATAGATTGGGGTAAGAGGGCCTATTTTAAGGGAAAGAGGTGGGTTGATAGAATGGTACTAGATTGTGTATTTGTGTTTTGTTTTGTTGACAGGAAGGAGCTGTGGCGGCCTGGCTGGAGGGAGTGAGCCTGAAACTCTGTTTGACGGACCTGAGGAACCTTGTCGAAATATCCTCGTGGACAGGAGGGCGCTGGAAAGAGGATCCTTGTGGCTTCTCTACGTGGCTGGGTGGGGAAAAGAGCAGATGCGGAATAAAACCCGCGATCAACGGACTTGAGTGATGGAGGTGACCGGCATGACGCGGCAATGATAACTAGTAACTGGTACTATAATAGAAGATGTAAAAAGTCTGTTGTCATAATACAAACCAAACTTTTGTGGCTTAATGATTTATGAGCTTGGAAGTCTGTATCAGCACTCCGTAAAAAACTATTAGGTGCTCACGGAAGGAAGGACCGATGTTTGAGAGAATCGAAGGTATGTTTACATTTGATACGCTAAGGGTCGGGATGGGAAGAGTTGAGAGCGGTTTGAATGAAATTGTAGAAGCGAATTACGAGTTTATCATTATGTTGCTCCCAAACCAGGACAAGAGGTATTCTCCAGTCCCGAGGTCAACCGCAGAAAGATATCACCAGGATGCCGATGCGGGCTAAGAGAGCGACCGTTCGGCTTCCCGTACCGCGAGAGACAAATGTCGACCAATACCCGGCTGGGGAATTACTTTTTCTTCGCTGCCACGCGCCAAATCGCATGGTGGGCAAAAGGAAGAAAGACGGTGTCGAATAAGAAAGTCATTACGGTGAGTGTGATAGTGAAGAAATAGAAGAATATAACTCGAGTTGCGACGGGATGGATCCGGGGATGAGGCCTAGCGTGCTTCGGCACTGCTGTCAATGCCATCAGTTTCCGGCTAAATGTGAGGGTGTGGTGTCATGTATCCAGGATTCTGGAACCCACGTCTAGGGAACGGAGGAAGGCAGCGTAAGCCTGGGAATTCAGCAACGTATACAGAACGTGCCATTTACTAATTGCACTCATCTACCACAATAATAGCAGCTGATCCTTAGCACTGTAGGCACTGGGTGTGTCGTGGCAACCAACGCCGGCGGTTAATGTAATAATCTATGAATTCTGCTACCGCTTGTAGGCGTCTCTTCCCCGCAGCCCGCAGCTGCCTCCGCAGCATAGGACGCTCCCGACGACTATGAAGGGACTGGTCCATTGAAGATCGGAGGTTTGTGTATTTTACGGTAAACAATAAGATAAAACAAAGGCCTCGCCTATTATCAGGGTTGAGAGTCGGGTCCATAACACCATGGTAGAAGACCTAGGCTGCTGAATTAGCAATGACAGACAGAAGCTTTTATTTAACATTTCATCGAAGATGGCCTAACGATCGTATCTAGGTCATCGAGGAGCTACATGGTTCCACTAAGTAGTCGATAAGAATACAGGTGAACGTAGAGACCTTGAATACGTGTTGCCTCCAGTATATAGTGGGTGGCGATCCGCTGCGAAGAACTGATTTGAGCCGCCCTTGTTCGGCGCGCTGGTTTGATAATTTATTGGCATGTTGTGGCTTGTGTAATTTATTAAGTAGCTTCCTGTTGTTGATTGTTATATGGTTGCGTGTGGTTCTTAGGTCTAGAGAAGCGGAGTCGACGGAAGACCCTCAAATAGTCTTGTTTAATTATAGTCAGCGAATAGGTTGGGAGATGACTGTCGATGGTTCCCAGTTGAGATGGGCTAAATAAAAGGTATAGGAGAAGAAGAGTTGTGTTAATCGAAGTGATCGAGGAATTTTGAGGTCGTGCGGTGGTGAGGAATGTATATCCTTCTTAATAAAGTCGCGGTTCTGGGAGTGGTGGGGTGGGAATAAATGTAAGGCCTCGTCCAACATCTCTTGTCCGATTTGGAAATCTTGGAGGGCCGAGAGGTTAGTGGACGTTGGAAAGAGAGTCACGAAGGTAGCGTTGCGCCGGTGGGTCTATACTATCCCAGTTGGATAAGCCCAATCTCTTAGCATTGAACGTGCTAGTTTCGGTGGCCAAGTGGAATGTGTCCCCTTGTGGTTCGGAAAATTGCTAATGCGGAACAGGTGTTGAGATACAACTGAAACGGGAATCCCACAATTCAAGTTTGGTCCTAATAAACCATTAAAAAGCTTAAAACGCACGAAGTTGGCTGGCCGCATCTATCGGATACTCGTAAGTATGGAGTGGCGAATGCGGGCCTGAGGAAATGTAAGTCGTCTGTGACGTAATAAGGCCGTCGGGCCACTTTTGTTATTGTCAATGGCGGTTTTGTTCCCTAAGGCAATTGTTTATCTCTCTCGACGGAAAGGACGATCAGTTTCGCGTTTCGGGTCTAGGGAAAGGGATTTTCATAGAATCGTTGTTATGGGTGTCTGGAGTTGTTGCACCTCGGAAACTGTTCTAATTGGATATGGTCGAGTTTTGTTTAGGGATCCGAGCTATGTTAGAGGCTCGCCTAGAATAATCTGTTTCTTTTCTGATTGGGAAGAATCCAGTTGGAATCGCTGTTACGATTGTAATACGGATGTATTATCCGGGTTGGAGTTGAGAGGAGCCAATAAAGGGGAAGGAAGGAGGGGGGGGGGGGGGAGAGAAAGGCGGGCTAGGATTGTGTAGATTTGTGTCGGTTAAGTGAGTGTGATCTGGCAAGGGAAGTTCGCGGGGTGGTTGGAGAGGGGGGGTGTGGGTGGAATTCCGCGCAGGAAGAGAACACGGCGGGATTCGTATAGTTTTGTTTGTAGTTTTGTTAAATAACAAGTGTTGGTCGCGGCGGTGGAGTTCTATCTTCTGGCCGGCGGTGGAGAAAGAAGTGATCAGGGGTGTCTGGATCTGCTGGATATCGAGTCCCGAAGATTTTCTGGCGTTGGGTCTTGGGGTGAGGGTAGCAAGGTTGACGATGAGGGTCGGGTTTGGTGTGGGAGAGCTGAGGGCGTTGTCTTCGAGGTGACGGTGAGTGTGGGAGAGCAGGTGGGCGTTGAAGTGGTTTGGGTGCAAGGTGAGCACTTGCGGAGGGAAGACGTGATCTGGTCATCGGTGGTCGTCGTGGCAAGGGGGGAAGGGCAGTCACGTTGTAGTAGCTGAGGAATAGAGGATTAACAGTAGGGGGAGGGGGGAGGGTGAGGGGGGAGGAAGCGTCTGGTAATGTTCAGGGATAGAGGTGGAAGGAAGGAGGAGAGATTGGAATGCGTAGACCTAATGTCTAGACGGAAGGAATAGTGTATTGCGATGTTTAAAGGGTGGGATCGTAGTGTGTGGTCGTGTTGGAAGAGGTGGAAAAGTCTCAGTGTCTGATATGAGGAATGGGATGGCAGTTGTTGGCGGGTCCGGAGCTGATAGTAATGAATGTAGTTTGGTAACAGAGGGAGGGTTGAGGCGTTTGCCATAAACGTTGCTTGAGCCCAACGAAGAGCTCTAGTCAGGGCTTCATTGTTAAATGGTAGCAGAGATCTAACTAAATGTTAGCTATTGTAGCTGTGTAATGTTTCATTACGTATTTGAGATTCCTCTAATCAATCCAATCCGCTGTGTTTTGTTTAATGTTTGATATTATACCAGGTCAGATCCGGTGCTGCTGGTTTTATATAAGCTGTTTAAAAGGTCAACTTTTCTGGCCATACCAGTTGGTGGTGTGTTCTTGTCGAGTGCGTCTTGTAAAATTTCTATATGATGGATTTGCTTGTAAAAGTTTAAAATACGTTTTGATTTAGCTAGGATCCACGTCAGACAATAAAGGTGTAGTGACCGGAGTGGGTTTAGAATAGTGTTGTTCCGGATACTCTAAAACAGCCAAAAGGGCGAATCTTGTTTCTAAAAGTGTTCGTCATAAGATGTTAAAGACGACGATGGGACGTGATCACAAATAGGTTCGGGCTAGTGTCGGGTAGTAGAATGCGAGAATAAAGAGACAGGGAGAGGAAAAAGAATTAAAGAGGCCAAAAAGAGGGAAATAAAATCGTATAGAAAAATGTAAAAAACCGCTAAAATAGGTTAGAAGCCAAGATACTGGCGATTAAAAGTAGTGATTACTAAAAACAGTGGGAATGGAATAAAAACAATGTAGTTCCAAGTAAAAACAGGTAAGAACAGGTAAAAAAACCAGTAAAACAACTGTGTACGACCAGTCAGGCTGTTAGTAAATATGGTCCGTAGAAGTGTTTCTGACACCGGTGGGTTCTGTTTTGTTTGGGTTAGTAATTGATTTTTTAATGTTATGGAGAGGGGTATGCTGTAGGCTGGGAGTAGGTCGGATTAAGGTCTGCGGTAATAGGCTAGTTGTGCTTATGGGCTTCGATTATTCAAAAAGATCTCTCCCGATATATCAGATATGTCAGTTGGAGTATGGGGGGTGACGAATTTTTTGATCTCGTAGTTGACTGGATACTCATCTCACAACTCAACATATAGGATGTGCGATGGAGGGAGGCTGGATGTTTTGGAATTGTAATACATCGAGTATTGCCAAATGATTATGTTCAAAGTACTGTATGTTTTGTTCTTTGAGCCCAAAAATAAGCCAACAACCAAAGTGGGTGCTAACAGGTCATCTGTGTGTAAGAGCTATTAACAAAGTATTAGGATAGCCTGACTTCAAGGTGAGTATAAATATATGGCCACAGCTGGGAGTTAGCAGTTTTAAGACATTAACATGGTGGACAGAGGAAAAGTTCCTACGTTACTTTATAGGCTTTCATCAGAGGATAGTGAGGGAAAACTAGTAATATTATATTAATCATGATGTTATGCTAGGCGTGCGGTGGTCTTTCATGCAATCAGTTTAGCGTTATGTCTGCAGTCCTACATGATTATGCTTAGGTTAGGGTTAGCGGTCTAGGGGTATAGGGGACGGTTAGGAGGTATGGGGCGTGGGTTAGGTGTTTTAGGGTTAGGGTTAGGGAAGGGGTAGGGGTTGGGGTTAGGGGAGGGGTTAGGATTAGGTGTGGGGAGGGGGTTTAGGTTGGGGTTAGTGAAGGGGTAGGGGTTAGGGGTTAGGGTTAGGGTTAGGGTTAGGGGTTAGGGTTAGGGTTAGGGTTAGGGTTAGGGTTAGGGTTAGGGTTAGGGTTAGGGTTAGGGTTAGGGTTAGGGTTAGGGTTAGGGTTAGGGTTAGGTTGGGGTTAGGGCGCCCTCTTCTGTACAAGACGCAGCAGCGCGGAGGAACACCGACAGGCATCCTAAGTTAAACTGCGTCATGGTAAGGGAAGAGAGGAGAGCGCACGAGCACAAGCAGCAAGATATAGTATAGTATAAACAATGACTATAGCTTAGAATTAAAAACAAATTGGATTAAAAATAATAATTAGTGGTTATAATATAATATTAACAACCATTTACGTATAATTTAAAAATAAGATAAGATTAGAGTAATAAATGAATTAAAAGTAATAAGAGCAATGGAATATGATACAATTAAAATGTAAATGCAGCGAGGAAGGAGATGCGGGTTATGTTTAGGGAAAGGAAAAGATGCGGGTTAGGGTTAGGGGAATACGGATTAGGGTTGGGGTTAGGAAAAAGGATTAGGGTTGGGGTTTAGTTTTTAACTTAAGGTAAATAAAAATAATAAAGATGTCATATGTAACAAGGAGGTTATAGGGTTAGGGAAAGGGATGGGAGGTTAAGGTCAGGGTTAGGGTTAGGGGAAAATGGATTAGGGTTGGGTTAGGAAAAAGGATTAGGGTTGGTGGAATGGAAATGATACAATAAAATGTAAATGCAGCGAGGAGGAGATGCGGGTTATGTTTAGGGAAAGGAAAAGATGCGGGTTAGGGTTAGGGAAAAGGATTAGGGTTGGGGTTAGGAAAAAGGATTAGGGTTGGGGTTAGGTTTTAACTTAAGGTAAATAAAAATAATAAAGATGTCAATGTAACAAGGAGGGTTAGGGTTAGGGAAAGGGGATGGGAGGTTAAGGTCAGGGTTAGGGTTAGGGAAAAGGATTAGGGTTGGGGTTAGGAAAAAGGATTAGGGTTGGGGTTAGGCTTTAACTTAAGGTAAATAAAAATAATAAAGATGTCAATGTAACAAGGAGGGTTAGGGTTAGGGAAGGGGGATGGGAGGTTAAGGTCAGGGTTAGGGTTAGGATTTAGTTAAAGATACAGTAAAATAAAAGAAATGATAAAAAAGTTGTAGAAAAAATAAATGGAGTAAGGGTTGGGGTTAGGGTTAGGGAAGGGGGATAGGAGAGATTGAAGTAGGCTGTGTGTGTGGTTTGGGGTTTAGAGGAGTGAGATGGGTTGGTCGTGTTTAGGCCAAAGGGGGATCTGGAGGAAAGTCTGTAAATCCATCTTCTCTCCGCCGTTCTCCTCTGTTGGGGGGGTCCAACCTAGATTGGTCTCAAAGGCCGCATAGGGAAAAGTTGGTGATGGTATGGGAAGTAAAGTGGGTGTATATAGTAAGTTTATTGTTGGTGCCTTTTTGGATTATGATAGATGTGTTTGGTATAGTTCTTTGTTTAATGGTTGCGCCTGTTTCACCTACATAAATCAGTTTGCATAGTTTACATTGTATTGCATAAATGACGTTGTGTGAGAGTAGGGTAAATGTTTGCCAGATAGGGGCACCGGCTCGGGAGTTGGATATGTATTTGTGGTTTGAAAAGTAGGGGTCCAGAGTTGTGCGGATTGTTTTATTGAGTGCTGTGTGTACTAATATATCTCCTAGGTTTTTATTGCGGCGATAGGATGATAATATTTTAAAGGGTGTGGGTGTGTTAATGAGTTGTATGGTGGAATTAAAGTGTTGTTTTATAGATTGGGTAAGAGGGCCTAATTGTAGGGAAAAAGTGGTGATAAATGGTACTAATTTGTGATTTGTGTTTTTGTTTTTTACAGGAAGGATGCTGTGGCGGCCTGGCTGGAGGAGTGAGCTGACCTCTGCTTTGACGGACCTGAGGAACCTCTTCGAATATCCTCGTGGACGGAGGGCCTGAAAGAGGATCCTTGTGGCTTCCTCTACGTGCTGGGGGAAAGAGCAGATGCGGTTAAAACGGATCAACTGGGACTTGATGATGGAGGTGAAGGTATGACGCGGATGATAACTAGTACTGTATAATAATGAGTGTCGGTCTGTGTCTTTAAAATTAAACTTTTGTGGCTAATGATTTATGACCTTGTTTTTGCTTCCGTAAAAAAAAACTATTGTGTCTAGGAAGGGGACCTGTTGGAGATGAAGGGTATGTTTTAATTTTAATACGTGGGTGGTGGGAGTTGAGGGTTTGAATGAAAATGTAGGAATTCTGTTTCTGTTTTGTCCCACAGGCCAAAGATATCGTCCAGGTAACGAAAGTATACCAGTGGGCGAATGGGGCATTTAAGGAGCGCGTTGTGTTCCCAGTCCGCGAGATAAATGTCGGCATAGGCTGGGGAATATTTTCTGCCCATGCGCGCAACCGCTGGTTCTGGAGGAAGAAGGAAGAGGTGTCGAATAGAAAGTCATTACGGTGTGAGTGTGATATGAAGAAATTGAAGAATATAATGGTCTGGACGGGATGGATCGGGTGATGAGGCTAGTGCTTTACGCACTGCTTCAATGCCTAGGTCGTCGGTGTCGATGTTGGTGTACAAGGATTCCACGTCTACGGAGAAGAGGTAAGTGTTTTCAGGCACGGTAAGGTTTTTTTAATTGATTTTACAAATGTATAAGTGTCTTTGATGTAGCTGGGGTGTGTTGTGGGACAGGGGGGTTAATGTAATAATCTATGAATTCTGCTATGTTGTAGGTTTCCGAGCCGCAGTCGCTCACAATAGGACGTCCCGACGGGACTATGAAGGGGACTGTCCATTGAGATGGAGGTTTGTGTATTTTAGGTAAAAGAATAAACAACCTCGCCCTAGGGAGGTCGGGTCCATACAGGTAATGTGCTTGTTTAGATGTAATAAGCTTTTTATTTAACATTTCATCGATGAGGGTCCTAACGATCGTTTGGGTCTCGAGGTACATGGGTTCACTGAGTGGTCGATAGAATAAGGTGTCGGTAAGTTGACGTGTTGCCTCCAGGATATAGTTGGTGCGATCCTGGAGAACGATTTGGCCGCCCTTGTCCGCCGGTTTGATAATTATTGCATGTTGTGCTTTTAATTTATTAATAGCTTCCTGTTGTTGATTGTTAATGTTGCGTGTGGTCTTAGGTCTAGAGAAGCGGAGTCGACGGAAGGACCTCAAGTCTTGTTTAATTATATCACGAATAGGTTGGGAGATGGACTGGTTCGATGGTTCCCAGTTAGATGGGCTAATAAAAGGTATAAAAGAAGAGTTTGTGTTAAAATCGAAGTGATCGAGGATTTTGAGTCGTCGGTGGTAGGAATGTATATCCCTTCTTAATAAATCGCGGTCTGGGAGTGGTGGGGTGGGAATAAATGTAAGGCCTCGTTCCAACATCTCTTGTTCCGATTTGGAAATCTGGAGGGCCGAGAGGTTAGTGACGTTGGAAAGAGAGGTCACCGAAGGTAGCGTTGCGCCTGGTGGGTCTAACATATAAATCCAGTTGGATAAGCCCAATCTCTTAGCATTGAACGTGCTGTTTCTGGTGTCCAGTGGATGTTGTCCCTTGTGGTTCGGAAATTGTTAATAGCGACAGCGTGTTTGAGATAAACTGAACGGGAATCCACAATTTCAATTTGGTCCCTAATAAAACCATTAAAAGCTTTAACGCAACGAAGTTGGCTGGCCGTCAATCTAACGGATACTGTAAGTAATGGAATGGCGATGCGGGCCTGAGGAAATGTAAGTCGTGTGACGTTAATAAGGCGTCGGGCATCTTTTTTTATTGTCAATTGCGGTTTGTTCCCTAAGGCAATTGTTTATTCCGACGGAAAGGACGATCAGTTTTCGTTTCGGGTCTAGGAGAAGGGATTTTCAATAGAATCGTTGTTATGTGTCTGAGTGTTTGCACCTGGAAAGCTGTCTAATTGGATATGGTCGAGTTTCTGTTTAGGGATCCGAGCTATGTTAGAGTCGCCTAGAATAATCGTTTCTTTTCTGATTGGAAGACTCCAGTTGGAAGCTTTACGATTTGTATACGGATGTATACGGGGTTGGAGTTGAGAGGAGCCAAGTAAAGGGGAAGGAGGAGGGGGGGGGGGGGAGAGAAGGCGGGCTAGGATTGTGTAGATTTGTGTCGGTTAAGGTGAGTGTGATCTGTGCAGGAATGTTCGCGGGGGGGTGGGGAGGGGGTGTGTGTGGTGGATTTCCGCGCGCAGAAGGAGAACACGGCGGGATTCGTATATGTTTTGTTGGTAGTTTTGTTAATAACAGTGTTGGTGCGCGGTGGAGGTTCTATCTTCTGGTCCGGCGGTGGAGAAGAAGTGATCAGGGGGTCTGGATCTGGCTGGATCGAGTCCGAAGATTTTCGGCGGTTGGGTCTTGGGGTTGAGGGTAGCAGGTTTGACGATGAGGGGTTCCGGGTTTGGTGTGGGAGGAGCTTGGGGTTGTCTTCGAGGTGACGGTTGAGTGTGTGGGGAAAGCAGGGTGGGGGCGTTGAAGTGGTTGGTGCAGGTGGAGAGCACTTTCGAGGAAGACGTGGATCTGGTCATCGGTGGTTCGTCGTGGCAAGGGGGGAGGGCAGTCACGTTGTAGTAGCTGAGGAATAGAGGCATTAACAGGTAGGGGAGGGGGGAGGGGGGGAGGGAAGCGTCTGGTAATGTTCAGGGATAGAGGTGGAAGGGAGAGAAGAGATGGAATGGGTAGACCTAATGGTCTAGACGGAAGGAATAGTGTATTGGCGATGTTTAAAGGGTGGGATCGTAGTGTGTTGGTCGTGTTGGAAGAGGTGGAAAAGTCTCAGTGTCCTGATATGAGGAATGGGATGGCAGTTGTTTTGCGGGTCCGGAGCTGATAGTAAATGAATTGTAGTTTGGTAACAGAGGAAGGAGTGAGGCGTTTGGCCATAACGTTGTTTGAGCCCAACGAAGAGCTCTAGTCAGGGCTTCATTGTTAAATGGTAGCAAATCTAAACTAAGTTTAGCTATTGTAGCTGTGTAATGTTTCATTAGTATTTGGAGATTCCTAATCATCCAATCCGCTGTGTTTTGTTTTATGTTTGATAATACCAGGTCATCCGGTGCTGCTGGTTTAATAAAAGCTGTTAAAAGGTCAACCTTTCTGGCCATACCAGTTGGTGGTGTGTTCTTGTCGAGTGCGTCTTGTAAAATTTCTATATGATGGATTGCTTGTAAAAGTTTAAAATACGTTTTGATTAGCTTAGGATCCACGTCAGACAATAAAGGTGTAGTGACCGGAGTTGGTTTAAGATTAGTGTTTTGTTCCCGATGACTCTAAAACAGCCAAAGGGGGCGAATCTGTTTCTAAAAGTGTTCGTCATAATGTTAAAAGACAAAATGAACGTGATTCACAAATAGGTTCAGGGCTAGTGTCGGGTAGTAAGATGCGAGAATAAAAAAGGGAAGAGGAAAAAGAATTAAAGTAGGCAAAAAAAGGGGAATAAAAATCTATAGAAAAATGTAAAAAACGCTAAAATAGGTTAGAGCCAAGATACTGCATTAAAAGTAGTGGATACTAAAAACAGTGGATGGAATAAAAACAATGGTAGTTCCAAGTAAAAACAGGTAAAAACAGGTAAAAACCAGTAAAACACTGTTAGTCCAATAGGAGGTTAGGGTTAGGGTTAGGGTTAGGGTTAGGGTTAGGGTTAGGGTTAGGGTTAGGGTTAGGGTTAGGGTTAGGGTTAGGGTTAGGGTTAGGGTTAGGGTTAGGGTAAGGGTTAGGGGTATAAGGTCTGGTAATAGGCTCTAGTTTCCTGTCGATTATTCAAAAAGCTCTCCCAGAATAGCACCGTCAGATGGAGAAAAAAGGGAGGACGATATGTTGGACACGTAGTAGACTGGATCTCCCAACCATCAATAGGAGTCATGAGGGAGGCTGGATTAGGGTTAGAATTGTAATACACGATTAGCCAGGATTAGTAAGAGTACTAGATGTTTTATTCCATTGCACAAAAATAAGCCAAAAAAAAGGGCTAAAAAGTCATTGTTTGTAAAACAATTTAAAAAGTTATTAGATATCCACACTTCAAGGAAAGCATAATATAATGGCCAACCAAGGATAGCAGTTTTAAGACATTAAAAAGTAACAGAGAGAAGTTCCTAACGTTTCACCATAATAGGCTTCATCAGAGGAGGAGGGTTAGGGTTAGGGTTAGGGTTAGGGTTAGGGTTAGGGTTAGGGTTAGGGTTAGGGTTAGGTACAAGCATTAAGGTGACGCCGCCGAAGGCGGCGGCGCCGGAGTTGCACAGGCCATCATCACATCAGTCCCAAAGATCCCCGACCCACCCCCACCTACCAAGGAGGGACAGCATCCTGAAGAACGTCGATCTGGGCAATCCCATAGCGGAGTGTCGTGCGGAAGACACCGGAACCTTCGAAGGGCGCTGGCGGAGGGGGGTCCGGATGTGCCGGGCGCCGAGGCCAAGCCGGGAGGCCGCGCGTCGTACGCGCGCGACAGGGGCGTGGGCCGGATGGGGTGCGAACTCTTCCTCGTGTGTTGACGTGCCCCGTGGACCTCCCGGTGGCCATGTCCGGCGTGACCCCGTCAGCCGGAGGTGTAGGAGGGTCAGCTGAGCGCGCGGAGCGGAGCCAAAGGGGAGTAATCGATGGGGACAGCGTCCCGGAGAGCGTAGGTCTGGGCCAACCCATTGGGGGGTGTCGTGCCGAAGAAGACGCCGGAACGGTGAAGGACCAGCAGTACGTCCCGGAGAGCGTTAGTGTACTGGGCAAACCCAGAGGGAGGGGTGCGGTGTGCGTGCCGAAGACGCCAGAAGACGGTGGATACAGCGTGCCCGGAAGAGCGTTGGTCTGGTGGGCAAAACCCATTGGGGGGGTGTCATGTCGGAAGACGGCCGGAACATAGCCCGACGAGCGCGTGGTGAGGCCGAAGGTCCGACGCCCGAGCCAAACGGAAGCGCGCGCGTCGTCCGTCGCGGGCAAGGGCGGCGGCGCCGAGGGGGTCGGGAACCTGCCGGAAGGGGAGAGGGCGGGGTCGGGGGTCGGGGGAGGAGGGGAGGGGAGAGGGTCGGGACAGAGAAGGGGGGGAGGGGGGAACGACGGAGAACGGGAGGGGAAAGGGGGGAGAAGGACACAGAGGAGAAGAGGGACACAGAGCTGGCCTGGGACGGAGAGCGGTACGCCTGGTCAGCACGGTCCAGGGTCACGGGGTCCAGACCGGGGGGCCGGGAGCCGGAGGGAAGCGGCGAGGGAGCAGGTCGACCGGAAATGGGCAGGGAGCCAACAACGAGGGCCCGGCCATCCAGTTCACGCCGGAGCTCGGAGTGGAGACCGTCCAGTGTCTCTTGGCGCAGGCGGCGTCCGAACTGTCGACGGGCCCAGGAGGCGGCCACCTCAAAGTTCCGCTGCCAAGCTGGGTCGGCGAGAAGGGAAAGGACACTGACCTTCTCCATCACCGTGGACTTGTAGTGGTCACAGAGTATGATGGTGGTGGTGTGGGCCCAGTTGCGTGCGTTAACCCTCTATGAGGGACAGGTGGTGGCGTTGGGACGGCGGGGCGGATGGAGGCCGTCAGGGAGCCGGTGAGTCTGGAAATGATGTGGAGGGGCTCGGGACCGGTGATGTTGGCCAGGTGATGGGCCGCCTTGATGGCAGCGAGGATGAGTCTGTTTTTGAGGGTGAAGTCCGGGTCCGTGGACCGCGGGACAGGGGCCTGAGGCCTGGCGAGCGCCGGCGGGGGACGCGTAGGCCCCGGGCGCGCGGCGGCAGCCTCCGAAGGTCTGGGACGGTGAGGAGGAGGGGGACGGGGCCTGGGATCCGGACAGGAGGGTCCCTGGCGGCGGGGTCGCGGAGCATCAGCAGGGAAACCGCGGTTCTGGGCGGCAGGGCGGAAGGCCGGGCGGGCGTTAGGCTCACGGCGCGGCGAAGGCGGGGGCCGGAACGGAGGGGGATAGAGGGCCGACCCAAAGGGGGAATGGGCCCTAGCGGGCCGTGTGGGGGAAGCCCAATCACGGGGAAAGGGGTCACGGGGGACCCAGTCACGACGGTAAGGGTCCGCGACCGACGCATGGAAGCGTCTCATGGTCTGTGCGGGCCAAAGGGGTAGACTAACCAGCGGGGGGATGTCGGAAGGATCCCGGGTCCTGGGCTGGTGTCGTCTGTGGTGAACCACGGTCCATCCGTCACGGTGGCTCGGGGCAGGCATATCCAAAGGTTTGTTTAATTGTATTAAAAAAGAAAACGCTCCGAAGGTTCAGGAAAAACACGTGTGGTCCGATAGAAAATCCGTTTTTTATTTAGATCTTCCTATCGATGTAAGCAGGTACGACGTTTCGTCACTAAAGTGACTTCATCAGGTACATAAATATGCAAAAACAAACCGTGAATATGTCCATAAAATCCCATTAAAGAGAGCCGTGGTGACAGAAGACGGGAGAGTGCGCACACACACAGATATATACATCAACTGAATGGAAAAAAACAGCGGGAGGTGGAGGGCACTGTAGTCTAAGCATGACCTAAGCCAAATCAGGCCGTGGCCCCCAATGAGGTGAATAACCAGCAGATGTTGCCAGGTGACGAACATTTGAAAGTCAAAATGGCCGCCCGGGAGTGGGCTTAACAATCAGAGACCAGGTTGCGAAAACAATTTTAAATAGATCAATGAGGGTGAAATGAATCAGCAGATGGCGCCAAGTGGACCGAACATTTTAAAAATCCAAGATGGCCGCCCGGTAGAGTGCGGGTAAACCAATCAGAGACCATGTGGAAAAACAATTTTAAATAGACCCAATGGGAGTGAAATAACCAGCAGATGGCGCCAAATAGACCGATGCAGGTGGCATTCTCCGAATGAATGGGGGAACACACACAAAAAGAGAATCAATAAATGGAAGGTAAGTGCACAACTCACGAAAAACAACAGCATAATTAACACATTACCTCAATTAATAGGTGTTTAATAATATGCAACATTCAGAGGACAACGGTGGAGGGGGGATCCGAAGAGGGCCAAATTTTAGAGGGGCCAAGGGCCAAATAGAGGGGCAGGGGTGGCGCCGGCGAGGAGTGGTTTAGGGTGAGGGCCAGGGAGGGAGTGGTTTGGGTGAGGGCAGGGGAGGGAAGTGGTAAGGGTGAGGGCAGGGAGGGAGTGTTAGGGTGAGGGCCAGGGGAGGGAGTGGTTAGGGTGCGGGCCAGGGGTGAGGTGGTGTGGGTGAGGGCGGGGGAGGGAGTGGTTAGGGTGAGGGGCAGAGACGCGGCGGCGGGGACAGAAGGGTGGGCAGGATGGGACGGGTGGAGGGGCGAGAGTGGGGGCCGAACGCTCGAGGGCGAGGGCCGGGGCAAGGGGCACGTCTCTGAGGGAGAATGGAGACGGTCCACGAAGGGGAAACACCTACGGCTCGGGGATGAACACACGGGACCACATGGGGGAAACAGAACCATTGTAGACACGAACCTTCAAGTGCAAACAAGGTGAACGGATGGAGGGCCAACAGTAATAAATATAACAGCATCAAAACCCAAAACAGGAACCATGAGCCCTATAGGGCAACAGGTTGTGCGGGCCGGGCGACCGCCACAATGGCGGTGACGAAGGTGGTGTAGATGCTGCAGATCTCAATGAGAATAGTCAGATCGGGCTCGTGTGCCCATGTGTTGGTGGGGAGGGAAGGAGATCCGAGGAGTCGATAGGAGGCACGGGCGGGTTAGGTACAAGCATTAAGGTGACGCCGCCGAAGGCGGCGGCGCCGAGTGCACAGGCCATCATCACATCAGTCCCAAAGATCCCCGACCCACCCCCACCTACCAAGGAGGGACAGCGTCCTGAAGAACGTCGATCTGGGCAATCCCATAGCGGAGTGTCGTGCCGGAAGACACCGGAACCTTTCGAAGGGGCGTGGCGAGGCCGAGGTGCCGGCGCCGAGCCAAGCCGGAGGCGCGCGTCGTACGCCGCGACAAGGGCGTGGCCGGATGGGGTCGCGAACTCTTCCTCGTGGTGTTGACGTGCCCCGTGGGCCTCCCGGTGGGCATGTCCGGCGTGACCCCGTCAGCCGGAGGGTAGAAGGTCAGCCGAGCGCGAGCGGAGCCAAGGGGAGTATCGGTGGGGACAGCGTCCCGGAGAGCGTAGGTCTGGGCCAACCCATTGGGGGGTGTCGTGCCGGAAGACGCCGGAACGGTGGGGACAGCGTCCCGGAGAGCGTTGGTCTGGGCAAACCCATAGGGGGGTGTGGTGCCGGAAGACGCAGAACGGTGGAGACAGCGTCCGGAGAGAGCGTTTTGGTCTGGGCAAACCATTGGGGGGTGTGTCATGTCGGAAGACGCCGGAACAGCCCGACGCGGGCGTGGTGAGGCCGAAGTCCGACGCGCCGAAGCCAAACCGGAAGCGCGCGTCGTCCGTCCGCGGCAAGGGCGCGGCCGGAGGGGGTCGGGAACCTGCCAGAAGGGGAGAGGGCGGGTCGGGTCGGGGAGGAGGGGAGGGAGAGGGTCGGGACAGAGAAGGGGGGAGGGGGGAACGACGGAGAACGGGAGGGGAAAGGGGGGAGAAGGACACAGAGGAGAAGAGGGACACAGAGCTGGCCTGGGACGGAGAGCGGTACGCCTGGTCAGCACGGTCCAGGGTCACGGGTCCAGACCGGGGGGGCCTGGGAGCCGGAGATGGAAGCGGCCGAGGGAGCAGTTTCGACCGGAAATGGGGCAGGGGAGCCAACAACGGAGGGGTCGGCCATCAGTTCACGCCGGAGCTCGGAGTGGAGAGCCGTCCAGTGTTCTCTTGGCGCAGGCGGTCGTCCGGAACTGTCGACGGGCCAGGAGGCGGCCACCTCAAATTTCCGCTGCCAAGCTGGGTCCGCTGAGAAGGGAAGGACATGACCTTCTCCATCACCGTGGACTTGTAGTTGGTCACAGAGTATGATGGTGGTGGTGTGGGCCCAGTTGCGTGCGTTACCTCTATGAGGACAGGGTCGGGTGCGTTGGGGACGGCGGGGCGGATGGAGCCGTCAGGGAGCCGGTGAGTCTGGAAAATGATGTTGGAGGGCTCGGGACGGTGATGTTGGCCAGGTGATGGGGCCGTCCTTGATGGAGCGAGGATGAGTCTGTTTTTGAGGGTGAAGTCCGGGTCCGTGGACCGCGGGGACAGGGGCCTGAGGCTGGCGAGCGCCGGCGGGGACGCGTAGCCCCGGGCGCGCGGGCGGCAGCCTTCCGAAGGTCTGGGACGTGAGGAGGAGGGGGGACGGGCCTGGGATCCGGACAGGAGGGTCCTGGCGGAGGGTCGCGGAGCATCAAACAGGGAAAACGCGGTTTGTGGGCGGGCGGAAGGCGGACAGGCGTTAGGCCCAGGGCGAGGCGCGGCGGCGCTCACGGCGCGGCGAAGGCGGGGGCCGGAAACGGAGGGGGATAGAGGGCCGACCCACAAAGGGGGAATGGGGCCCTAGCGGGCCGTGTGGGGGAAGCCCAATCAGGGGAAAGGGTCACGGAGGGACCCAGTCACGACGAGTAAGGGTCCGCGATCGACGCATGGAAGCGTCTTCATGGTCTGTGCGGGCCAAAGGGTAGACTAACCAGCGGGGGATGTTCGGAAGGATCCCGGCGCTCCTGGATGTTATGGTCAGGTGGGTGAGGGTTAGGTTCAGGGTCACGGTGGTCTTCGGGTCAGGGATATGGTTAGGTTTAGTTTAATTAGTATTAGAAAAGATTAGGGTTCCGTAGGGGTCAGGGTAAAACACGTTTAGGGTGAGGGTTAATTCCGTGTTATGTTAGATCTTAGTCGTTAGTAAGCGAGGTTAGGGCGTTCGTCATAAAGTGACTTCGTCAAGTGTATGGATATGCATTAGGGTCCGTGTATATGTGTATAAGATCAGATTATAAGAGAGCCGTGGTGACAGTAGACGTGAGAGTTAGGGTAAGACACACGGATAGTATACATCAAGTGATGGGAATACAGGTGAGGTGGTAGGACGTAGGTTTAGGGTTAGGTTAGGCAATCAGTAGCGTGCAAGGTAGGGTGGAATATAGGGGTTATTTTAGGAGTGAACGTTAGGATAGTGTCCAGATGAGGTCCGGGAGATGGTTGAGGGTTCGGTTAGACGTTAGGTTCGAATTAGAATTATAGTTAGCTCCGATGAGGTGGATAAGCGTAATGGCGTCAGGTGGAGCGTTAATTTTAGGGTTAGGGTTAGGGCGCTAGGATTAGGGTTAGTGGTTCAGGAGTCAGGGTGTAGAGCCATCTACCATTTTGAATAGATCAATGGGTTGATATGAGAGCTGATGGTCGACATGCAGCGGTGCATGTGCATTCGGCGATGACCCATGGGGTGAACTCCAGAACAAGACGGACTAGCCTACAAATGGAATGTTAGTGCGCACACTGACGAAAAACAACAGATACTGGACATACTTCGATATTAGAGTTTAATAATAGCGTCATTTGATTTGAAACGGGGCATGGGGATTCGGAGTGGCCCAAATGTTTAGATTGGCCCTGGCCGATCGAGTAGCAGAGGTGGCGCCCCTAGTCGCAACTAGTGGTTAGAGTGGGAAAACAGCTATAATCACCTTCACGGTGAGCTGAGGGAGGGCGTGGGAATCAAGGTTCCCTTAATGTTGGTAGGTATTAATTGAGTGCGGGACCTTTGTGCAAATTTTTGGCACTAGTGGCTTGTTTTGGCTATAGAAAAATCGCATTTGAAGTTTTTCACTAAACGCCTGGGAAAAAGGGGCACGTTACCAATATTAATTTTGACAAAAATTTGTGTGGAAGGTCTTTCTCGGCTCCATCAACCATGGGTGCGAAGTTTTTGGAGTTCTAGCCCCACTTCCTTCACCATAGCGTTACGTTGACTCAATGTTAAAAATACTTAGAAAAATTTGTGAGATAATTTGTGAAAAATTGACAGAAAGTGGTCTAGGAGCACGTTTTTGGCCACTGTTTTGAGATAGTTTGTTTGCGTGGTTTGTGGTTGCCACTTTAGGGTTAGGGGTTAGGGTTAGGTTCAGGGTTAGGTGGGTTTAGGGTTAGGGGGTTGGGGTTCGGGGTTAGGTTGGGTTAGGGTTAGGGTAGAGGGTGGGGTTAGCAGGGTTAGGTTTTAGGTTTAGGGGTTAGGGGTTGGGGTTGAGGTTGGGGTAGGGTAGGGTTAGGGTTAGGTGTTAGTAGGTTTAGGGGTTAGGGTTGGGGTTGAGCGGTTGGGTGTTAGGTTAGGGTTTAGCGGTAGGGTTTAGTGGGTTAGGCGGTTCAGCGGGTTAGGGTATAGGGTTAGGTAGGTTTAGGTTAGGGTAGGTGTTAGGTTTAGGGGTTAGGTTGGTGTTTGGGGTTGGGAGTTAGGGTTAGGGTTAGGGTTAGGGGTTAGGGGGTTAGGGTTAGGGGTTTAGGGGGTTAGGGTTAGGGTCAGGGTTAGGGTTAGGGTCAGGGTTAGGGTTAGGGGGATGGGGGTAGGGTTAGGGTTAGGGTTAGGGGTTAGGGTTAGGGTTAGGGTTAGGGTTAGGGTTGGGGTTAGGGTTAGGGTTAGGGTTAGGGTTAGGGTTAGGGTTAGGGTTAGGGTTAGGGTTAGGGTTAGGGGTGTAGGGTTAGGGTCTAGCGTTTTAGCGTAGGGTTTAGGTTCTTAGGGTAGGTTAGTTAGGTTAGGTTAGGTTAGGTTTTAGGGTTAGTTGTTAGGGGGGTTAGGGTTAGGGTTACGGGGTTAGGGTTAGGGTTAGGGTTAGGTTAGTTTAGGGGTAGGGTTAGCGGTTTAGGGTTAGTAGGGTTTAGGGTTAGTGGTAGGTTAGGTACAAGCATTAAGGGTGACGCCGGCCTGAGGCGGCTGGCGCCGAGTGCACAGGCCATCATCACATCAGTTCCCAAAGATCCCGACCCACCCCACTACCAAAGGAGGGACAGCGTTCCTGTAAGAACGTCGGATCTTGGGCAATCCCATAGCGGGAGTGTTCGTGCCGGAAGACACCGGAACCTTTCGCAAGGGGCGTGGCCGATACCGAGGTATGCCGGCCGCCGGAGCCAAGCCGGAGCGCGCGTCGCTACGCCGCCGACAAGGGCGTGGCCGGGATGGGGTCCGGACTCTTCGCTCGTGGGTCGTTGACGTGCCCCGTGGGCCTCCCGGTTGGGCATGTCCGCGCGTGACCCCGTCAGCCGGAGGTAGTAAGGTCAGCGATAGCAGAGCGTGAGCCAAAGTATCGGTGCGGGACAGCTGTCCCGGAATGCGTAGGTCTGGGCCAACCCACTTGGGGGGTGTCGTGTCCGGAAGACGCCGGAACGGTTGAGGCTCAGCGTCCCAGGTTGGTCTGGGCAAACTCATTGGGGTGGTGTCACGATCAAGACCGCCGTAACCCCGAGGAGGCGTGTTGAGGCCGAAGGTCCGACGCCGAGGCCCAAACGGAATCGCGCTCGTCCGTCGCCGCAGGGCGCGGCGCCGAGGGGTCGGGAACCTGCCAGAAGGGATGGAGGGGCGGGGGATTCGGGGGTCGGTATACGGAGGAGAGAGACGGTCGGGACAGAGAAGGGGGGACGGGTGGGGGGAACGACGCTTCGAGAACGGAGGGGGAAAGGGGGCGCAGAAGGACACAGAGGAGAAGGAGGGACACAGTGAGCTGGCCTGGGCACGGAGAGGCGTACGCCTGGTCAGCACGATCCAGGGTTCACGGGGCCAACCGGTGGCGCGGAGCCGGATGGGAAGCCGGCGAGGAAGCAGCGACCCGGAAATGAGGCAGCGGGAGCCGACAACGAGGGGCCGGCCATCCATTCACGCCGGAGCTCGGAGTGATCCGTCCAGTGGTCTCTATGCTCTGCGCCGAACTGTCGACGGGCCCAGGAGGCGGCCACCCAAAGTTCGGTGCCAAGCTGGGGTCGTTGAGAAGGGAAAGGACACTGACCTTCTCCATCACGAAAGACTTCTAGTGGTACAGAGTATAGGTGGTGTCCCAGCCGTTCCCTCTATGAGGGACAGGGTTGGTGGCGTTGCCGGTGACGGCGGTGCGGATGGTCAGTGGAGCCGGTGAGTCTGGAAATTGATGTGGAGGGCTCGGGACCGGTGATGTTGGCCAGGTGATGGGCCGCCTTGATGGCAGCGAGGATGGAGTCTGTTTTGAGGGTGAAGTCCGGGTTCCGTGGGACCGCGGGACAGGGGGCCTTGAGGGCTGGCAGCGCCGGCGGGGGACGCGTAGGCCCCGGGCGCGTCCCCTCAGCGGCAGCCTTCGAAAGGTTCTGGGACCGGTGAGAGGAGGGGGACGGGGCCTGGACTGGCGGCGGCTGGGTCGCGGAGCATCCGCAGGGATAACCGCGGTTCTGGACGGACAGGGCGAAGGACCGGGCGGGCGTTAGGCCCACGGCGGGCGGCCTCATCACGGCGCGGCCGAGGCGGGGGCCGGAAACGGAGGTGAGTGCCGACCCAAGGGGGTCCGGGGCAACCTATCGGGCCGTGTTGGGGAAGCCCAATACGGGGAAAGTGGTCACGGGGGACCCAGTACGACGGTAAGGGCCGCGACGACGCAGAAGCGCTCATAGTCTGTGCGGGCCAAAGGGGTAGACTAACCAGTGAGGGGATGTCGGAAGGGATCCCGGGTTCCTGGCTATGGTGTGTCTGTGGTGAACCACGGTCCATACCGATCACGGTGGCTCGGGGCAGGCATATTCCAGAGGGGTCGTTTTATTATATATATTAAAGAAAACGCTCGAAGGGTTCAGGAAAAACACCGTGTTGGTCCGATAGCAAAATTAGATCTTCCTTATCGATGCAAGCATATCGTAAAAGTGACTTCACAGGTACATAAATTTTGCAAAAACAAACCGGAATATGTCCATAAAACCCATAAAGAGAGCCGTGGTGACAGAAGACGGGGAGAGTTGCGGCCACACACACGATATTATCATCAAATGTATAAACAGGTGGGAGGTGGAGGGACTGTAGTCTCAGCATGACCCTAAGCCAATCAGAGCCGTGCAAGGGGGTGGAATATACTGTTATTTTTCAAAAACGAACATTTGAAAGTCCAAAATGGCCGCCCGGGAGTGGGCTGACCAATCAGAGACCAGGTTCGAAAAACAATTTTAAATAGATCCAATGAGGTGAAACAACCAGCAGATGGCGCCAGGTGGACCGAACATTTAAAAATCAAAGATGGCCGCCCGGGAGTGGGGTAACCAATCAGAGACCAGGCTTTGGAAAAAAACAATTTTTAATATAGATCCAATGGGTGAAAATAACCAGCAGATGTCGCCAAGTGGACCGAACATAAAAATCCAAGAATTGGCCGCCGGAGTGGAGTAAACCAATCAGAGACCAGGTTGGAAAAAAAACAATTTAAATGGACCCAATGTAGTGGAAATAACCAGCAGATGGCGCAAATTTAGGACCGATGCAGGTGGCATTCGGAAATGAATGGGGGAACACACACAAAAGAGGAATACAATAAATGGAAGGTAGTGCACACTCACGGAAAAACACAGGCTTTAATAACACATTACCTCAATAAATAGGGTTTAAATTAATGTGCCAAACATTCAGAGGACAACCGGGGGATCAAGAGGGCCAAATTTAGAGGGGGCCAGGGCCAAATTAGAGGGGCAGGGGTCCGCCCGGCGAGGAGTGTTGTAGGGTGAGGGCCAGGGGAGTACAGTTGGTTAGTGGTGAGGGCCAGGGGAGGGAGTGGTTAGGGTGAAGGCCCAGGGAGGGATGTTAGGGTGAGGGCCAGGGGAGGAGGTGGTTAGTGGGTGAGGGCCGGAGGGAGTGGTTAGGTATGAACCGGGCGGGGACAGAAGGGGTGGCAGATGGGACGGGTGAGGGGCGAGGGGGGGCGGAACGCTGAGGGCGAGGGCCGGTCGGTCTCTGAGGGAGAGAGTACGGGTACACGAGGGATTAAGGCTCGGGGATGTTTTTTTAAACACACGGGACACATGGGGAAAACAGAACCATTGTTATTACACGAACCTTCAAGGTCAAACAAGACCATGTGAACGGTATGGTCAACCCCCCCCCCCCCCAATTTATAACAGCATCAAAACCCAAAACAGGAACCATGAGCCCTATAGGGCAACAGGTTGTGCGGGGCCGGGCGACCGCCACAATTGGCTGGTGACGAAGTGGTGTGATGCGCAGATCCTCAATGAGACTAAGTTCAGATCGGGCTCGTGTGCCATGTGTTGGTGGGGAGGAGAGGAGATCCGAGGAGTCGATAGGAGCAACGAGGCGGGTTAAGGTAACAAGCATTAACAGGTGACGCCGCGAAGGCCGCTGGCGCCGAGTGCACAGCGCCCATCATCACATCGCTCTCTCAAAGATCCCCGACCCACCCCCACCCTACCAAGGTGCGTCCTGAAGAACGTCGATCTGGGCAATCCCATAGCGGTAGTGTCCGTGCCGGAACACCGGAACCTTTCGAAGGGGCGTGCGGAAGCTGCCGATGGTTGCCCGGCGGCCGAGGCCAAGCCGGTACCTTGGCGCGTCGTAACGCCGCGACAAGGGCTGTGGCCGGATGGTCGCGACTTCTTCCTCGTGGTGTTGACGTGCCCCGTGGCCTTCCCGGGCATGTTCCGGCGTGACCCCGTCAGCCTAGGAACAGCGGAGCGCTGAAGCCAAATGTAGTATCGGTTGGGGACACTCACAGTCTGGGCCAACCATTGAGGGCGTGCCGGAAGACGCGCGAACGTCAGGCGTCCCAGAGAGCGTTGTGTCGGGGCAGAACCCATAGAGTGT
>OLKM01004016.1:0-26496 GCA_900291075.1 Melanogrammus aeglefinus | reverse complement strand
CAAGAGAACCAAGACATGAGAATCACAAGTATAAGGATTACTTTGCAGATGTAAAAACTGCTGTTGGTATCTGTCAAGCTCAGATGAAATGAGAGTGGGGTAAGGAGGGTTCACTACACAGATATACAGGTTGAAGATAATGGGAAGATAAGAAAAGCCAGCTAAATTGATGAAAGTCTCAGAGTGTACATAAAACAGTGTGCCTGCTGTCTCTGCTAGCATGTGTGTCTCTCTTAACATCCTTTTTAATGAGTCACTTTAAAATTTCCACGTCAATGTCAATGGAGCTAGAGAGGTGAAAAAGAGGGCTTGCATTTTTGAAACTTTTAAATTGAAAAAAATGAATGCTATGATGTTGCAGGAGACCCATAGTGATGTTTTTAATGAAACATGCTGGAGGAGGGAGTTTGACGGACAGGTCATTTTAAGCCATTTTAACAGCACTAGTGCAGGGGTGGCTCTCATTTTTTCCAGAGATTTCAGTCCTGTATCTCATGTGGTGGAGGAGCGGGTGCAGGGGAGAATGCTTGTGGTTAAAGCAAAGTATGAGCGTTTTAATATTGTTTTTATTAATGTGTATGCCCCTAATTTTGGCCCTAGCAGAGTTCTCTTTTTAAACAAACTCAATTTGGTTTTAAAGGAATGTGTGCCAGAGGATTATTTATTTTTAGGAGGGCATTTTAACTGCACAGCAAATCATACATGTGATAGAAACCACCCAGAACCACATGCACCTTCTCAGAAGGCGATGCTATCACTCATAAACACTCACAGTCTGAGTGACGTATGGAGAAAAATCCACCACAATACAAGGTAGTACACTTGGGTCCACAGCAGAGAACGTATTTTGTCTTTAAGCTAGGTTAGACAGGTTTTATTGTTTTACGCAGAATTTTAGCAGTTTTAAGAGGTGTAACATCTGTCCAGTGGGCTTCTCAGACCATTCCATGGTTTTATGTGAGGCTTCTAATTAAAAATCTTAAGATTAAGTCTGCTATTGGGCATTTTAACACCCCACTTTGCTTTTTTAGATGTGCATTTTAGAGAGGTTTTTTTTTATTTATTTTTTTGGAGAGGTTTTTTGAGAGAGGAAGGGGGATTTAATTTGTTTCAAAACATGTGGGACCATGGTAAAGTACAGATAAAGCAGCTTTGTCAGCAGTGACACTCTCAATGTTCTCGTAACATGACCAAGTCTATCAAAGATCTGGAGGTAGATATAGTGGAGCTGCAGAGTTTCTCGCAGTCCACAGGAAATGGAGGTTGTATTTAAAACCTCAAATCTAAAAAAGCCGTACTGGCAGGCCTGCTGGGTGCCAGAGCACAGGGGGCGCTAGTCTGCTCTCGGTTCCAGAGCGCTGCGCTGATGGATCCTCACTTCAAGTACTTCTTCAGCCTGGAACAGAAGAATGGCCAGAGCAGACAAATGCATTCGCTGCAGGCAGAGGATGGGCAGACGCTGACACACACTGCAGCCATCAGGAGCAGAGCGGTGGCGTTCTATGTGCAGCTTTACAGCAGTGAGCACCAGGAAGATGATGCTGCTTTTAACGCTTCTGTCCAGGATCCCCTGCCCACAGTGTCAGAAGAGACTAACAGGGAGGCTGGAGGGGCCCTGACTGAGGCAGAGCTGTTTGCAGCCTTGCAGAGTGTGCAGGGGGGTAAGGCCCCCGGCATAGATGGTCTGCAGTCAGTTTTACCAAGCGTTCTGGACAGAGCTGAAAGACGATTTGCTGGGGGTCTTCTCAGAGAGTTTTGAAGACCTCTCTCTCCCCCAGAGCTGCAGGAGAGCAGTGCTGACACTGCTGCCTAAAAAAGGGGGAACTGCAGCAGATAAGGAACTGGTGACCCGTCTCACTGCTGTGCTCAGACTACAAGCTGCTGTCCAAAGCCCTGGCCAACTGGCTGAAGAATGTGATGGAGCAGCTCATCCACCGGACTCAGACTTACTGTGTGCTGCAGGTTTACGTTGAACATGTTGTCACTAATTCGGGATATTTTGGAAGCCTCCGGTTCATTGGGCTTTGATGCTGGTCTGGTTTCGTTAGACCAGGAAAAAGTTTTGAATCGGGTTGACGCACCGCTACCTAACGTTTCATGAAAAACAAAAAGATAAGTCAGAAGAATCAGAAGACATAAAGAAAAAAAAAGTGAAGACAAAAAAAATAGACAAGCATGAAGCAAGAGGTAAAAATAAAAAAGAAGGCACAATAAGAGGAAAAAAATAATCAAAATTCAGAAAAAGACATAGTAAAGGAAAAAACCATAGAACGAAAGAAAAAATCGAAACGGAAAAAAACAAAAGAGATGAGAAATTAAATAAGAAACAACAAGAATAAAACAAATCAAGAAAATGAAAAATGAACAGAAAAGAAGGTATGGCCTCCGCCGCGGGTCTGATAGCTAAGATAAAGGTCCTGTACGAGAACATTGAGAGTGTGCTGAAGATAAATGGTGGTCTATGCAAACCTTTTAATGTACAAAGAGGCATAAGACAAGGCTGCGCCATGTCAGGTATGCTGTATTCACTGTCCATAGAACCACTGTTGCAAAATGTTCGTCTTTTTATTGATGGCCTGTTTTTACCTGACATTAGCACACATTCTATTTCATCAGCCTACGCAGATGACATCATCATTTTTATAAAAAATCAGCAAGATATTGAAAAGCTAAGCATTTGGATAACTCAGCGGCCAAGGTGAATTGGGAAAAGAGCGAGGTGCTGGCAGTTGGGAGGTGGGCCGCTGGTCTGCCCCAGCTGACGGGAGGGCTGACCTGGAAGAGGGGAGGCTTCAGGTACCTGGGGGTTCATCTGGGGGATGAACAAACTGAAAAAAAGAACTGGGAGGGTGTGATAGAAAAGGTGGAGGGGAAGCTGGCAAAGTAGGATAGGATCGGAATTTATTTATTTAAAACAGGGACAATGCACAAAAATAAAAATCAATTCTCGGTAAACAAGAAAAAATGTATTGGGCCAGGTTTATAGCAATATTAACTCATTTCGCCTGTGTCCTACAGTGGAGGTGGCTTGCTTCCCCACATGTCATAAGAGGGGAGGGTTCTTATCATCAACACCTGGTAGCGTCACCTTATGGCACAGCTCAAGTGCCTAGAACCCCTGCTGGTTTGCTGGCAAAAAATCTAAAAGTCCTCTTAAACTTTTACTGGGATAAATTGGATTAGGTTCCCCAGAGTGTACTAAACCTGCCAAAAGAAGAGGGGGGCCGGCTTAGTACTACTGGGAGCAGGGCAGCAGCTTTTAGGCTGCAGTTTGTACAGCGTTTCCTTTCCTGCCATGATGATGTCATCTGGAGGCAGGTAACAGGCATAATTTTAAGGAGGGCAGCAGGCTCGTTTTAGACAAGTCTTTGTTTTTATTGAATTGTGATTTTTATCGTGTGTGTAACTTGCCTCCTTTTTATCATGGTGTTTTTAAAAAGCGTGGACAACTTTTTAAAATGGGACAGACTGGGGCCTGCAAGCCTCTCCATTTTTTCTGGCTCCTGGAGGAGGCCACTGTGTGCGGGGCCCGGGCTGAGACATACAAGATGACAGCAGCTCTGGCCTCACCCAGTGGCTTCGCTCCACAGGACGGTCAGAGCTGAGCAGGTGGTAAACGTTGCAGGGCCGGGTACAACAACACGCAGGCTGTGGCTCTCTCCTGGCCTGAGGTCGAGCCGGCAAACCAGAAACATCTTGAACCAGTGGAGTAACAGGCTGAGCGCAGAGGAGCATGAGATGCTGAGGGAGTACAGTCAGTGGCGCGGGAAGGGGGGTGCTGAGGGTGCTGCAGCACCCCCTAGCTGCAGAAAAAAAAGAAAAAAAAAGAAGTTGTTCTTAATTTTTTATATTAAATATTATAATATTAAAAACGACATAACAAATAATTAGGCTTTTGGGGACGCACAAATAGACGTGGGAAATGTGTTTGCTATGTTTTTTTAGCTATAACAGGCATGCATGGAGATCTTGCTATATGGGGTTTCGCGGGGTTGAAGGGTTTGCGGAAGTTGTTAAAGATAAAGAAGAACGTGAATGAACAGAATGGCCGCAAAAGAGAATTTTAGAATTTTTCGGGCAAAAATGCGAAATATACAGAGGACAAAAAACGAGCTGAAGAGGTTTATCGACAACACACCGGAACGGAAAGCTACATTTGGGAGTCTTCAAATAGGATAAGACCATGCAATTTTTATTCATTTTTGTGTTTTATTGCTGCCGCCGTGCAGAATCTGTGTAACTTAGGCATTAGTCATGGTTTGTGGTATTAGTTTAGTGAGTGGTGGACTGTTTGTGCGCTGCTCTCTGCCAGGGAATAATTAATTGGGGCAATTGGTCTGTGATTTAAGCTGCTTTGGAACGCGAAGTGGGACGCTGCGAATCGGGTGGAACATTAGGCGATTTCATGTATTTGTGACTCTTTTTTGTGAGTGTGTTGTATCCGGGACGCCGGTGCCCCAGACTGAAGTTGCACGTGACCGGGATGGGTCTCATATGGCTACCAGAAGGAGGGACGTTAGACGTTAGGGACGTTAATAAGTTTGAACATATTTTTCATTAACTGTGTGTTGGGGGGGAATTATGGGAGAGAACTGATTAGATTGCGTTTTGAAATCATGTGTGGGTTTTGGGGGAATGTTTTAGAAGCGGTTCTCTCCTGCGGTGTCCGAATACACACAACACAGTCACAAATACATGCAATGCCTATTTCCACCCGATTCCGAGCGTCCACGCGTTCCAGCCTAAATCGAGTCCATTTGCCCAATTTACTATTCCTGTTTTCAGAGGGAATATTAATTGCGGGGCATTTGTCTGGATTTAGCTGCTTGGAACTGAAATTACAAAATTAACTGTTTAGTACTGCCAAAGGCAGGAACTTGTATTATGAATGCAATTGAAGACCGGAAACCTGAAGATTGTAGGCCTACTCATCACGGCATGAGGAATAAAGCATTCAATTAACTGCCGACATTGCGTATACTGGTGATTTACTTATATCAAGTACAAAGTCAGAAATACTTAACAGTACGCGTATTTTAATACTCCTGTGTTAATGACATATTCGGGCGATTGGATGTCGTGGTAAAAAAAGTGTTAGTTTGCAACGATATATAGCCAATTCGATTTTTTTGTGTGTGTGAGCGAGCGCTAGTGAGGCGGGAGAGACCGATGCTGTGTCTCAAATCGCGCACTTCTGCACTTAACTTAATATTTGAGTACGCATGTGCGTTCACAGTGGAGAGCAGTGTGCGCGAAAATGTAGTGCGCTATGCGCACTACATTGGCGCACTCAAACGGCCAGAAAATTGAGTGTGAATCCGATGATACTTTCACAGTGACTTTAACGGCCGACCATCTTTGGGTGACGTAAGATGCCAACTACCGTCTAGAGCTACGTCGCTAAACCGGAAGAACGTAATACTTTTTCAAAATGGCGGCGGTTTTGGTTGGTTGCCAATCGGCGTTAAAAAGTAGTAGAGAAGAAGTTCTACTCTTTGTGCTCAAAATTTGAGCCCCTGTGCAACTAAGTTCCTGAATTGCAGTAAAGCAGTGGCACTTGGAGAAGTGGCGCGATTTGAGAGCACAGCACGAGAGTGGGTTATGTCCAAGTTTTTTATTTTCGCATTGATGCAACACTAAGCCTATATATTGTGTATATATAAGCATATTTTCCCCCCATGTAAATACTGTTTCTTATTACACGGCTCTATTGAATGCTGCTCTCTGATTGGTCCAGCGCTGCGCTCTGCGGTCTGTTATTTCTGTATAGGACCGTCGTCATGTATAAACGGACCGTTGCTAGGGAACAGCGTCCATGTAAATAGAAACTTTACCGATCAATCCTTGTCATCGTACACGTCCCATATGCACAGGACCAACAACGCCCAACTTCAAATATAATATGCTACTAAATAAAAACTTTACCAATCGAATCCTGTCGGCTGCTTGAATCATTGTGGGTTATTATCTATTTGTTTATTATTTATTTCACTCGTAAAGCGTGAATAAGCGGGATAATGTATACGTTTAGTCGGTTGTTATGGAGAAATAAACCGCACTCTTCAGGTTGATGGAACCCTCCGCTTCGCGCTCGGGGTTCCATCCCAACCTGGTCGGGGTTTTTATTTCTCCATAACAACTCACAACTATATGTAGGCAGGTGGACGGTAGTGATGGGTACTGCACCTTGGCCCTCCACTGGCAATAATCTAGCTCAGGTGGCACATGTGACACGTTTAAAAAGAGGTGCGCACTCAGTATTGGTGAAAAGACGGTGGAGAGTAAAAGCCCCCTTGTACAGCTGCGGTAAACGGAAACTTCAGCCTGGTGTCTGCAATGTAACCCTGGCTTGGTGTCTTTTTTCTATGGTGACAAGTAAAATGGTGCACACAACCACGATCTTACTGGAGACGTGAGCGCATAACAGGCGATTGGGACAGAAAGTCACGTCAGGTGAGAGTGCCTGCTTCGCGTCATCCACACGCGCATTGGTACTGGAGTTTTGTAGGTCTAGTTCATCAAGGCTGGCCCACACGGAGGATTGCCGTCGTTTGTTCGACAGCCACTGTTTTCCCAGGACCGGAATTTGTTTTATTGTATCTATTTGAATGTAACCTATGCTACGAGTGCTATAAACATCTGCCACTCGTATCGTGGGTTAAATTTGGGAGACTAGGGGGAAGGCCGGCTAGTTTGTAGCCTTTAACCCAAATAGTTTTTGTACTTTTTGTTTGTTTTGTCTATTATATGCTTTTCTTGTGTTGGCATGGGCATTTTTACATCATCTCTTGTGGGAACAGTATTTGTTTTCAGTGTTTTAGTGTTTGATTTTCATTTGGCTTGGCTAACTGCAGTGTTCATTGATTATTGTAATAGATAATGTTTATTGATTGCATGCAGTCCCATTTTGTGCCTTCATTGGACACAACTGGATATAGTTTGATAGTATAAGTTTAAAAAACCATCCCTCTAAACTAATAGGAACAAGTACCCCCTGGGGGTCCACATTTGGCGTTGTCGGCAAGGCATAACAATGGGACTGCGTGTACAAACTTGTGATTGGTTCTGTGTTTGGTTTGATTTGGTTTATTTTGTTTGGCAATAACCAAGGTTACATTGATTAAAGGAAAAACAGTGGCTGAGGAAAGATCTGGGACAACGACGCTGTAAGCAATAAGTGGTTAAAACTTAACATTTTACCCTGTCTCTTCCGTCTTGTTTTCTTGGCCCTCACAGGTTATGGAAGACCAGGTCAGGCAGCTAACTGAGCAGATCAGAGAACTGCAAGCAGATAATGTAAGGCTTCTTCAGGGAAATGCAGTGCCTCCAGTGGAAACAGAATCAGGGAGAGCCAATCGACCACTGTTCAGGTCCCCTACGTATGAGGGTATGTCCAGTGTGCCAGAGGAGGAGGGAGAGAACGTAATATCCCTAAGTTTTTCTGGTAGTCCAGGAAAGAACATTCATAGACAGGAAGATGCGCACCTCTCCATGGTTGACCCTGCCATCCCTGCCTACACCTGCCAACCCAGAGCCCAATTTCGATCAGTCTGATCTTTTATTGGAAGAACTCAAAGAGTAGGTGTAGATGAAATGAGGATTTTGCACTAATGGTTAGCTCCTAGACACCTCTGTCTGGTGTTGGGGCAGAACAGTTTGCGTCCCCATTGTGATTGGTGTGCCGTCGGCTCAAATTCCTGTCCAGCAGGAGCAAATCTTACAAGAATTTGGCTATAGAACACACTCCAAAGAGCTGAAGTCCAATGGCCAGCGCCTGAGGGCAACCACCCTGCCGAGAAGGACCACTAGAAACAACAGCGGCCACCATTCGAACCCCTACAACCTCCCGGGTACATCAACCGAAAAACCACTCGCTGACGAACACATGGGAGCTCACGTGACTGTCAGCTCCCAGGGTGGTTGGTTTTAGGCCCTGGTTGTAATATTCATTTTTTATTTACTTGTCACCGGACGGTGGACATTTAGGGGGTGAATGTAGCAGGTAGGACGGTAGTGATGGGTTAATGCACCTTGGCCCTTCCCACTGGCAATAATCTAGATCAGGTGGGCACATGTGACACGTCTTAAAAGAGGTGCGGAACTCAGTATGGTTTGAAAGACGTGGAAGTAAAAGCCCCTGTAGCAGCTGCGTAAACGGAAACCTTCGCCTGGTGTCTGCATGTAACCCTGGCTTGGTGGTTCTTTTTCTATGGTGACCAGTAAAATGGTGCACACAACCCACGAGTTTACTGACACGTGAGCGCATAACCAGCGATTGGAACAGAAAGCTCACGTCAGGTGAGAGTGCACTGCTTCGCGTCATCCACACGCGCATTGGTACTGGAGTTGTAGGTCCTAGTTCATCAAGGCTGGCCCAAACCCGAGATTGCCGTCGTTTGTTCGACCAGCCACTGTTTTTTCCCAGGACCGAATTTGTTTATTTGTATCATTTGAATGTAACCTTGGCTACGAGTGCTATAACATCTGCCACTCGTATCGTGGGTTAATTGCGGAGACTAGGGGGAGGCCGGGCTAGTGGTTAGCCCTTTAACCCAAATAGTTTTGTCTTTTTGTTGTTTTGTCTATTATATCTTTCTTTGTGTGGCCATGGGCAATTTTTACATCATCTCTTGTGGGAACAGTATTTGTTTTCAGTGTTTTAGTGTTTGATTTTCATTTGCTGCTAACTGCATGTTCATTGATTATTGTATAATAAATGTTTATTGATTGCATCAGTCCCATTTCTGTGCCTTCATTGGACACACCTGGATATAGTTTGATAGTATAGTTTAACCATCCTCTAAACTATAGGAACAAGTACCCCTGGGGGTCACATATACATTATCCCTTACTTTGTTATAGACAGTACCGCAGCACCCCCACTCAAAATACCTTCCTGCGCACCTGGTTATAAACACCAAGTTCAGCACATGTATAGCTTCAAGTTTGGTGATGCTCTTTCTGAGAAAATGAGTGTTACAAATGCATACCCTGTGTCCATCAGCTCATTGAAAAAAGCAGATGTTGTGCTGGACAAACTGAAATCCACCTATGATGATGATGACTTGACTTTGAACAGCTCTGTCTATGTTGCCCACACTGTTAGTGTGCTTGGCCAAGCTTACAGAACCGGCTGTGTATTGCCACTTAAAGTTGACAACAATGGAGAGCCTTCGTTTGGTGAAATAATTCATATTATACCACAGGCTGACAATGTATCCATTCTGATGTTTGTAAGAATTCTTACAGTGAAGTTCTTTGATGAGCATTTGTATGCTTATTCGGTACAAAAAACTAAAGAATATGAAATGATCAACCTGACTGATGTCAGGTTTCTCCACAGATGAACTATACTTAAACCCAAGGTATAAGATTGTCTAGCTTCTCAAGAATGCAATGATGAGTAATAGGATCCTGTTATGTTAGGGCTGCAACTAATGATAATTCTAGCAGGTCTATTAAAACTGTGTATGGTTGTTGTAGTTATTGTTAATGTTTTCTATGTCATGCCTGTTGCTTTTTACAAATACTTTATTTAGGTTTTACATGCATACATATGATATAACATGATAGAAAAATAAATGAAAAAGGAGCAAGTTGATACAATCAGAATCAGAATTCTTTTAATGGCCAAGTATATTCACACATACAGGAAATTGACTTGGTGTGGTTGGTGCATAAGACATGAGACATAACATAACATAACAACAACAACAACAACAAAAAAAAAACATAAACAAGAACAAAGGACAAATGTTTTTTAAGATAATAATAAATAATAATAATAAATAATTGGGCATAGAAGGGCAAGTTAGTTTGAGTACGTAAAACCCAGAGTCATTGTGATGCAGGGGGCTTGTTTGTGAGCCCAACTGCCGTGGGGAAAAAAACTGTTCAAGTGGCGAGAAGGTTTGGTCTTAATAGCCCTGAACCTTCTGCCGGATGGGAGACACAGAAAATAGGTGGTGACCGTGATGAGAAGGGAATCAGCGATGGATCTTCCCTGCTCTCTTGCTGGTCCTTAGGTGAACACAGGTCTAGAAGAGACGGGCAGGTCGCAAGCTGATTACCTTCTCGGGCTGACCGAATGATCCGCTGCAGTCGGCTTTTATCCGTTTGCAGTAGAGGCAGCGAACCAGATGGTTATTGAAGAGGTGAGGATGGATTCAATGATGGCTGTGTAGAATTCCACCATCACTTTCTTCGGCATGTTGAATCTCTTCAGCTGTCGAAGGAAGAACATCCTCTGCTGGGCCTTCTTGATTTTGGAGGTTGATGTTTCTCTGCCCACCTTTTAGGTCTTGTGCCATGACTGTTCCCAGGAATCTGAAAGACTCCACCATGTTAACTGGGGAGTCACACATGATGAGGGGGATGGTTGGGCCTGGGCTCCTCCTGAAATCTGCTACCATCTCTACAGTTTTTAAAGCATTCAGCTCCAGGTGGTTCTGGCTGCACCAGAAAGCCAGGCTGTCGACTTCATTTCTGTAGGCGGCCTCATCCCCATTTGAGATTAAACCAATGAGGGTGGTGTCATCCGCAAATTTTATGAGTTTGACAGAGGGGTGGCTGAAGGTGCAGTTGTTGGTGTAGAGGGAGAAAAGTAAAGGAGAGAGCACACAGCCTTGGGGCAGTGCTGATGGTCCGAGGCTCCGAGACAAGCTTGCCCAGCCTCACTCGCTGCTTTCTGTCTGACAGGAAGTCAGTGATCCACCTGCAGGTGGGCTCAGGCACGTTCAGCTGTGTTAGCTTGTCTTGGAGGAGAGCTGGGGCGATGGTGTTAAATGCCGAGCTGAAATCAACAAACAGGATCCTGGCATAGGTGCCGGGGGAATCAAGGTGCTGGAGGATGTAGTGGAGTCCCATGTTGATTGCGTCATCAACAGACCTGTTGGCTCTGTAGGCAAACTGCAGTGGGTCAAGGAGATGGTTGGTGATGGCCTTGAGGTGGGTCAGCACGAGGCGCTCGAAGGTCTTCATTACCACAGAGGTCAGGGCGACTGGTCTGTAGTCATTAAGGCCTGAGATCCTCTGCTTTTTCGGAACGGGGATGATGGTGGATGTTTTAAAGCAGGCAGGTACCACACATTCAGAATACATACGTCCTCGCAGAAGCTGATGTATGACATCACAGCATCTGTATATTCATCCAGACTGCTGGAAGAAGTTCTAAAAAGGTCCCAGTCTGTGTCATCCAGGCAGTCCCGCAGCTCATCCACAGCTTCTCTGTTGTTCCAGTTTTTTGTAGTCCGCACAGCAGGTTTCGAAATTTTAAGTTTTTGTTTATAAGCTGGGATCAGATGAATAAGAGCATGGTCGGATAGCCCCAGAGCAGCGTGTGAAACTGCACGATAAGCCCTGCTGATGGTGCTGTAGCAGTGGTCCAAAGTATTCTCCTCCCTGGTCGGGCATTTGACTAACTGTTTGTATTTCGGGAGTTCGTGAGTGAGGTTGCCCTTATTAAAATCTCCAATGACAATAATCAGAGAATATGTATTCTCTCTCCTACTCTCCACTCCTAATATCTGATCAGCGAGTTGACGTTGAGCCTCTCGCACGTCAGCTTGCGGTGGGAGGTAAACTCCAGCAAGAATAAAAGAAGTGAATTCACGGGGGGAGTAAAACGGTTTGCAGGTGATAAAAAAAGATTCCAAGTCGGGAGGACAGGATTGTAAGATCACTTTCACGTCACTGCACCAGCACTGGTTTATATAGAAACAAATACCTCCGCCTTTTGATTTGCCTGAAAGAGTTGGATCGCGGTCTGCACGTAACAGCTGAAAGCCGGTCAGCTGTGCTGCAGAGTCCGGTGTAGATTCAGTCAGCCAGGATTCCGTAAAACACATGACGGAAGAGAGAGAAAAGTCCCTATTAGTCCTGATGAGAAGACGTAGTTCATCAATTTTGTTGCAGAGTGAGCGGACGTTGGAGAGGATTATACTCGGTAAAGGCGACCGCATTCCTCTTTTCCTAAATCGCACCAGGGCTCCTGCGCGCTTTCCTCTCTTTCTCCGTCTCACTGTGAGACCAGGGCCTTGGATAAGTAGGTCTTGTAAGTCCACGGGAGAGGCGAGAAAGTTGGGGCATAAATCCGATGGTGTTGAGTCCCTGATGTTAAGGATCTCATCTCTCGTAAAAATTATCTGTGACATCGCCATAGCAACACAATAACAAAAATGGAAAAACCTAAAAAAAAGTTGAGTTGATCCGTAATAAACAGAATTAAAACTAACACAGTTTGTGACAATAAAACAAAATAATCCGGTTTGATTCGCAATAAACTAAATTAAACACTATTAAAGACTAAAAACAAACACAGAAGTGTGCACCAACACACCGAAGCAGCCATACGAGGCGCCATCACCATAACAACAATACATGGTTAATAATATTTTAAAGTTGCAAACTGTCCCAAGGGAGAGTATGTTGCTTGTCCAGTGTTTTTGCCTGCTGAGTTGATGTAGGGCTGCAACATGTAATGATAATTCTAGCAGGTCTATTACAAGTGTGTATGATTGTTGTAGTTATTGTTAATGTTTTCTATGTCATGCCTGTTGCCACTGATGAGTTGATGTAGGATTCTGTCAACCTTTGATTGATTAAATGTCTAACATTTTTACATGGTCTGTCCCTTTAATATTTAGAATTACAAATGCCTCATAGTTAACACATTAAATTGCAATATTAACACATTAAGTAGTAGTTTTTGGACATTTTAATTTACACATAATCAACATTTTATGTGTTCAAATGACACATTTTGTGCTAAATTACCTGACAGTTTGTGTGTTAAAATGGCTTACACATTTATTGTGTTAATTTTGGCACAACATGTGTTGTCCCTGAGCACACTCACGACATGTGTTAAAATTATGCACAACATGTGTCATTTTTAACACATCTCTTCTTGCAGTGTGCAAATCAGGTTTGCGTGTGTAATGTGAATCATATTACACTGTGTATTACACACGCGGGCCGGGACTTTTTCCATGAGGCCCTAGTCCCCATTAGCGTCAACAGCGAGGGTATTCTCTCAGGATTCTGAAGAGAATCTTTTTTCTTTTTCTTTTTTACCCGGAGACAGCGCAGGGAAATAATCTGATTGGATAAGGGCTCTAATATATATATATTATCGCGCTGGAGGCAACGCAACTGAAGGAAAGACAAATAAATACGTATTTAGACTTATGTGAACAAACTAATTAAATTGAGAGAATGAATGAAAAAATATATATAATTTAAGAAAAGGTATAAATTATATATTTAATAAAAATAAAAATAATGTATTGTTCTGAAAGAATTCTGTAAAGAATTCTACGGTAACAGGATTACGTCCGCTCTGTCTGCACCTGCCATTGGCTCAGTGAAACTTGTGAAACGAATGTCGCCAACCAAACAAAGAGCTGGCATGCCAAGGAACGGAGGAACGTCCCACTCAGGACGCACGGTCATCCCGGCCGTCGAAAACCGTGGTCTGCCAGTGCTCCAACTCAACGTCGAGGGCCTCACCACCGCCAAACTCGAAATCGTACGTCACCTGGCTGATTCCAATGGGGCAGCGGTTGTACTCCTGCAGGAGACACACTGCACTAACAATAACATCCTCAAGATGCCAGGTTTCCATCTCGCTGGGTCCATCCACAGCAAGCAGCACGGAGTGGCAACCTTCGTGAGGACTGATCTAACCTGGTCAGCCAATCAGTCAGTCATCAACGTATACAAGCCCCCACCATCAGAGCTGTCTGCTACGTCACTCCCGTCCATAACTGCCCCCGCCATCTACGCAGGTGACTTCAACTGTCAACACACAGATTGGGGTTACAACTACACAACATCAAACGGAGTGGCGCTGAGTGAATGGGCCTCCAACACCGATGCCCTGCTGCTGTACGACCCCAAGGAGCCGCCAAGCTTCTTCTCTGCACGCTGGAACACCTCTACCAACCCGGACCTGGCCTTCGCTGTGTGCCGGAGCAATGACCCGAAACCGGAGAGACGCGTCCTAGACAGGTTTCCCCGCTCACACCACCGACCGTCCATCATTAAAGTCCCATCACTGGTGCAACCGGTACCAGGGAAACCTGTCAAAAGATGGAACTTTCGAAAGGCCAACTGGGAGTCATTCGCTCAGGAGACAGAAAGAAGGATGGCTAGTCTGCCAGAACCTGATGCAACCAACGTGGACGCCGCCTATGAAGCCTACTGTAAGGTCCTCCTAGGAGCGGCAAAAAAGACCATCCCACGCAGCTACAACAGGAACTCACATCCCTGGCTGGGACGAGGAGTGCAGCCGCCTCCTGAGCGCCCACCAGAGGGCTAGCTCCAGGGAAGATGTGGATGCGACTGCAGAAGCACTGCTTCCAGAGACTGGATACCACACGCAGAGACAGATGGACTGAAGTTGTTGAGTCAATTGACTTTACCCACTCTAGTCGGAAGGCGTGGCAAACCATCAACCAGCTAACAGGCAGATGCACAAAGCCCCCAAGCTGCCCAGTCACAGCAGATGCCATCGCGTCCGAGCTCCTGAAGAACGGTCGCTTCCCAGACGCAGACAAAGATGTTGCCCGTCTGATAACGCAGGAGGTGACTTCCCTCTCCAGGGTGGCCAGTGCAGATTCCAACCTCTCAGGAGAATTCACAGCAGACGAACTCAGTAAGGCCATGAGCAAGCTCAAGCCAGGCAAAGCTCCAGGTCCACAGGTTACACTACTGTCTCAAGACATCGAGGACAGCTTCCAGGATAATGAGAAAGCTGGGGTAGTGTACCTGGACTTGACCGCCACGTACCATACCGTCTGGCACCGCGGACTCCACCTGAAGCTGCTGAGGACAATAACCGATCGACATATGGTGAAATTCATCATGGAGACGCTGTCTAACCGCAGTTTTGTCCTACAGACCAGCGATGGCCAGCGCAGCAGGCTAAGAAGACTACGGAACGGTTGTCCCACAGGGCTCGGTCCTTTCTCCGATGCTGTTTTTAATATTTTGCATCTATGATCTATCCAGGATCAGCAGATACAGCATCCAGAAAGTACGGCTACGCAGACGATCTCGCCATCATGCTGAGAAGACCCACATGGAAGGCACTGGAAGACGGTCTCAACCAAGACATGGACGTCCTAGTAGCCTACCTACGAAAGTGGCGTCTGCAACTCAGCACCGGCAAGACTGTTACAGCAGCATACCATCTCTGCAACAGAGACGCCAACAGGGAACTGGAGGTATACGCTGACCACAAGCGCCTGGAGTCCCAGCAAGCCCCTAAATACCTTGGCGTGCGTCTGGACCGGACACTGACCTTCAAGCAACATCTCGAAGATGTCCGGTCAAAGACGACGTCAAGGGTTGCGCTGATCCGTCGCCTCGCTGGCACAACCTGGGGAGCCACTGCCAAGACACTGCGGGTGTCCACCCAGGCCCTGGTCTTTTCGGCGGCAGAGTACTGTGCCCCAGTGTGGAGCAGAAGTTCCACACACAGACAAGGTGGATTGTGGCTTATTAACAACGCCCTCCCGGATAATCACTGGATGCCTGCGAAGCCTACCCCTGTCGTCCTGCTGCCAGTCCTTGCAGGAATCGCACCAGCTGGCCTACGACGAGAGGCTGACACTCTCGCCCTGGCAAGGAAAGCACAGAAGCAGGATTGGCACATCCTCCACCACACCACAGAGACAGCAGCTCCTCTGAGCAGACTCAAGTCCCACCACCCTTACAACAAGGCGGCACAAGAGTTGCTCCGTTCGACCCCTGAGGACCTGTCCAAAGATGGATGGCTTGCGGCAGCTTGGAAGCAGGAGTGGGAGAGGACTGGGCCAACCAACATCCACCACTTCATCTTGGATCCAGGAGATGGCGCCACAGGAGACGATCTTCCACGCCGGCAATGGACTCTGCTGAACCGTCTACGCACTGGGGTCGGGCGGTACAAAGCATCAATGAAGAAGTGTGGCCTGGTAGACAGCGCTGCATGTGAGTGTGGTGCCCCTGAACAGACTGTCGAACATATCATGTCCACCTGCCCCCTATACAGACCACCCCCGGAAGCCAGTCTCTTTGACGTGGGACCAGAGACAAGAGCATGGCTACGAGACACTGAGTTGGACCTCTGATTGTTACACAAAAGAAGATTGGCTCAGTCAAGGTCACATTGCATTTTATGCTTGCGGACCACGGAGAAACCTATGGAAGCGAATCTGTTCCATAATTCAAATTAAAATGGATTAACAGAAATGCTCTTTCATTTTCAGAATGTAGCTGCATTTTTTGACTCATAAATAAAATTAGTAATAAATAATCCGAACTGTATTTTCATTTTCTTCAAGACTGCTCATTGTGTAACTTAATTAAAATGAAAAAGAAAAGGACATTTAAGATTTAATTTTCAAAAGATGCCCCAGCAAATAGGTACCAAAATTCAATTTGAAATGTCAAATTTGAAAATTATAAATGCAATTAGCAGAAAGGCTTTTTGCATTTTCAAGATCAAGCTGTGTGTTTTTTGACTCATAAATGAAATTAGTAATAAATAATTCCAAACTGCATTTTCATTTTCTTATCAAGACTGCTCATTCTGTGACACAACTAAAAAGAAAACAAAGAGGACATTGCTTTTTGGTTTTCATGCCCGCCGCCCACAAAAAAGGTAACATAATTCAATTTGGATTCGCAATCCCAAGCGGCGCAGGAGAGTGACGTCAGTGGCAGTTCTTCTCCTACAGCCCCCAGTCTGACTGTGATACGCATCTAATACGTTAGGGGGCGGTGTGCATATTTGACGCTGGAGTAAGATAAGAGACAGGAGGAGAGTGTGAAGTAGAGTGCGTTGGTACCATTTCAGAAACAGCGGGAAAGTGAGTCCCAAGCATGTCAAAATCTGTGCCAGAGCTGCTGAGGGAGGCCGCAGCTGCCCTGGAAAGGCAACAAAATCAGCCACAAACAGGTTTCGACTCGAGCCTGTCTCCCACCACGTCGTCAACAACAACAACAGCAACAACGACGACACCTTCTGCTCCTGAGCACCGCAATGCTCAAGGTAAGATTTCAAGCTAGCAAGCTAATAGTTGCAGGTCCGATTTATTGTAAATGACGTCCTTACAGCACAAGACACATTTTGTGCGTTCGTTGCGTCGTAGCCACCACAATATTATCTGTCAACATACGGCTAAAGGGCGAGAGCATACATGTAAAGCTTTTCTTTCCACGCTGTCTGCACTCACACACATACTCACACATCAAATAAAGAACGCTACAAAAAGCCTGAAAGTCTGGTCTATGCTGCCTGTTAATGTGGATCTAGGGTGCATGCACTGTGTGGATGTCTCTATGCATACTGTTGTATACATGCTGTATACTGTTACCAATCCATTTCTGTACTTGTAGCCTTTTAATATATCAACTGGTGCCAACACTTCCTCTTGACGAATTTATTATTATAATTTATAATAATAACAATTATTATAATACAATTGTCATTACAATTTATAAGTTATACAATTATCATGCTTGTATAGGCAGTTAAAAGTGGCTATCAAAGGACCTATTAAAAGGTACCAGAATACAGGAAAATACATCTATTCTCTTAAAACTTGTCCTCCCCCTTAGACTTGTATACTTTTCATAGATATTTTACACTACTATCAATTCAGCATGATCTTGATCCTGTAATCAATGTAATGAGAATACTATAATTAAAATTTCATTATGCTATCTTGCTGCAAAAAATATCCAATACATGTTGATACATGTTTATCCCACCATTTATGTTTGTATGTTTTTGTATAACTATATTGTTATTTTTATTTTATTTTTTCATTCTATTTCTTTTAACATATTCAAAATAAAGTTCAATTGAATTCAATTTCTCTTATACTCTTATTTTTTTTTAATATATTTCTTCCAGCGGAGGTTTTGAGACTCTTCAGTCCTTACCCTGCACGAGGTGTACCAAGGAGGTCAACCCCACCAGCCATCAATACAAAAAAAGTGAGAAAGACAACATACACACAAACCTTTTCTTTAGTTTGGCCAAAAGAAAGATCTGTGACGTCCCAAATCCAGCCGTGAAAAGAGAATTTGAAAGGGCAGGATTAGGTGAAAGAAAAATCACATTTCCAAGTAAGTTTGCAGTATGTATTGTATATGTCAGTTGTGCTATTTAAAATGTCAATGATTGGTCAGCTGGCTAACTTGAGGGCACCAGAGGAGGTGCACCAGGCAGCAATGCCAATAGCAAGTGAATATCATCCTGTATAGGGTGTATGCACATGACTTCACAGCATGGAGGAGTCACAGGGGTTACACCCACTGGGTCTCAATCATGAAACGTGAGCAGCACGAATTTGTGTGTAAACTGTGAGCAGAACAAAATTAACGTGGATTCTGCATTCATCAACATCTAAGTAGCTCAGATCTTTAACTAGCTACTCACAAAATCTACACCTGCTCATGACTGTGTAGAGCTTGTGTAAATTTAGAAATACACATAAATGTTGCTTGTCACTGTTGGAAATTAAATTTTTTATAGGTACTGCTCTCATGTATATGTACACGACGCCTTTGAAACATGTAATTTAAACATGACCAAATATTTGGAGAGAGAGAGAGAGGTTTTAGGGATCGGACACGCACTTACGCATTAAAGCTCCATCTAATGATGCGTTTGTATATTAACCGGGAAAACTTTAATTCCATAAATGATCATCTGATATCCGATGCAAAGTGCGTGTTTCTGCACGTTGTGATTCGGTGGCCTGGTGCGACTTGATCCATGTGCAATAGTGCAGTTGGCACTGGTTTGGATGGAGCTGTGAGAGATGGCTGCTTTATCAGTAAGAATATAATCTGCCTTTATAACTTCATGTGTTAACGTAGTGATGTGCTCCTCTGCAGCAGAGAGATGAGGCTGTGAAGAGCCTCCTCCTGTTGCTTTTGGAGTTTGTTGTGTTTATTTTTTTTGTGTTTACTTTTTTTTCCTAATCAAACTATTTTCACTTTACTTCCGAGGACACTTTATTCATGACATTTGTTTCCTCCTTCCAGACCTAAATTTACCTGTCCCACTCACACCACTACTAACAGAAGATAAAATATTTCATCCAAACTGACTTCGATCCCCGATCTCTCCTTTTCCCTCTCTCTCCCTCCTCCTCTTCCTCGTGCGAGTCATGATCGCAGGTATCAGGTGGACAGGATGCACCGACCTCCTCTACTTATATGGCTATTCATGGGCAGCAATTTATGCTAATTACTGTTTGCCGAGATTCCCACATCGTTCATGAATCCAGAGTAGGCTTTTAGTAGCATAAGCCTTTGTGTGCAAATCTACACACACATTTACTAACATTTCATGATTGAGACCCACTGTGTGGAAATGTCGGAGAGCAGCTTCCCCTGTAATACTCATTCATGTTTTGCCACTCAGTTCTTCTGGGGGTGTTTTTTTCTATTAAGCACCTCTGAAGTCAGTCCCAGCACTGTGTTCCAAAAGCTGATCCACATCCTTAATAAATGCCTTGTTTGCTAAGTAGAGCTATTCAGACTTTTCCATGGTGTTGTGTTGAAGCACACATATTTAAAATTTACCCCCAAATTGGATATAATACTGTTTTGTTTTTCCCCTCAGATAGATACTGTAGTGCAACTGAGTTTTCCAATCACCTACAGTTGAACTTTCTACAACTAAAGCACTGTGGTGGGTTTCAACTCTTGCGGAGCCGTGGTTCTACAAGGTCCAAGGTCTTGGACATCATTCCCTATTCACAGGATGGATATACTCCAGAGCTCCTGTGCAACAAAGAACTTGGAGTGGGGGCAGCTGTGATTTACATAAGGCCACTCCAAAAAGATATCGACCCGGAGGTAATAATTTGTTTACGATGTAGTATTTGATTCTTTAGAGTATGATAGAGTACTGGCAAGGAAATTCCCAGCCACAAACCCTCACAACGGCAGTATGTCTGAACAAAATCCACCAAGCTCTATTGTAAAAATGTTTGATAGCTCGATGCATATTTATGATATTATTGTGTCTCGTTTATGCTAGAATCCTCCCAGTGTGACCCTCACTTCTCAGACAACTGGACCAATGGTGGAATGTGTCTACTGTGCAGAGATATTTAGCTTCTCTGAGATCGAAGGCCACATCGACTGTTGTGAGAAGTGAGACATATTTCTTGTTTAAACATGCATTTATATATTGTGAATTCATGAAGTCTTACACATTTTATCATCCTAAAATATCAGTTGACACAATATTTTTTTTAAATCTTTTATTAATGTGCCTCATACACTATTATGGATTATATTTTTGCTTTCTTCCGGTGTATTAACATTTTCCTGTTAACATTCCAAGAAAATGCTCAAATACTGAAGAAACCTCAGAGAATACCCCGTCAGGAAGCTCAGACACGAGCCAAGCAGGAACCTAGCTCAAGGAGCTAGCTCATCAAGCAGCCAAAGTCCATGTGAAGAAAATAAAAGTAGTAGCTCTGAAGGTGCCACTGTCTCATTGTTTATAACTATATACAGATTATGCTTAAAAATACTGATATTTACGCTTACCTTAAAAAAATAGAACTTTAAACTGCTGTCCCAAAATGGCTCAAATCAACTTTATATTTATCATTTTTGTCCAGTTTTCACTGATAATGACTTAATTTTCCCAGAGTGGACAACAGAGCCTGATGTCTACAAGGCAGCCAACATGTTTCGACGTCACTTGCTCAACAATGCTGAACTCAAGCCAGAGTTGGTTGCAAGGCTTGATCTTAGATCTACTGAGGAAGATCGTGAAAGGGAGATTATAACTTTCTACAAAAAGCCAGGAATTGACTGGGCAAGCCCATTTTCTGTTATACTGGGTGGTAGGTATCTTTCATTTAATGCGTTGTACTGTAAGATTTGTAATAAGAACAGTGATTTCAACTGAAAAGTGAAATAAATTGTTCTTTCAATACAAGGCTGCATTCCGCCACATTATTAGATCTTTTAAGTATCTTTATGCCAAGCTCCACTACTTCCTTCAATTACAGCAGCTCCTTTCTTTCCTGTCTTGTATTATATGCCAAATTGATTAATCCAGGTGTGCCTTACTGTAGCAGTCACAACAACCATGATCAGGCACACCTGTATTATAAATAAATGAAAGCAGCTCCTTTGAAATAAATGAGCTGCTTTAATTTCAAGTAGTAGTTGAGCTGGGAATAAAGCCCATTGAAATATATTTGGCCCTTGCATGTCATACACATTCACACAAAGTCTACAGAGTAACTCCTTGTATTTCAGGTGATGCAGCTGTTGGGGATGGGGTAAAACGCCATTTTCTTTCTATGGTAATGGAAAAAAAATCCAGTATGGATTCGACCTTAACCTTGGTGAGTTTTTACAATTTTCCTTTTTGTTTGCAAAAATGTATACCATTTTGCCTCAAACAGCAGTAGTGGGGTTGGATTAACTGGCTCTGACTAGTTGTTTCCAAAGCCCTTGATGGATTGGAAGGGTTTGTCATCAAAATTGATCTCAAATTGACAACAGAAGGCACATTGGTCCATGGCGTAAACTCCTGTACAGATTTTTACAGTTTCATAATTCTCTAAATATTCTTGAACTGAAAATGGTCTTCTCTCATATCTGGTATTTGGACTCACCTAAATCTGTTCTTATGACACTATGGAAAGCATAATTAGAGGTAGATATTTCCTAGAAACATTTGCAATGGCAACTGCGATTTAAAAAAAAAAATCTCTCAGGATTTATTTATTTTTTTTTTTTCGGGATGTCAATTAAAACATCATCATCACACTTCATCTTTGTTCAAATAATACAATACACATGGCCGAAAGGGAAAGCGGGAGAAGCCAAAGCTTATCTAGTCCCGCCCCCATTACCCACAGGATAAAATCTACATCATAACATTTTCTTGTCTTTTGCATTTTACATTTTGACATAACATATTCTGTTGCTATGACATTTTGACATAACATGTAACAGCAGTTGGTAGTATACAGAGCTGAAGTTTAGCTCTAGACAATACATACAGATTACGTGTGTGTCTCGCACGTGTCCAAGGATAATGCTAGTGTCTCACCTGAAATCAGCTTTTAATTATATCTTGTTCTTTCACTCTCAGAGAACACTGGCAAAACTCTTCTGTTCAATGGGGTAGACGATCACAAGGTCCCATCCACCTCCAGAGCCCTGATAGATGGAGATCTTTTCAGAGTAGCTGGATGTGCCATAGGACATTCCTTCATTCATGGAGGTCCTTGCTTCACTGGACTGAGCCCATCAATGTTGCAGCTAATTGTTGGAAGTAACAAGGAGTCTGCTGTATTTGAGCTTTCTGACTGCCCTGATACAGATGTTGTTGATGTGGTGTCTGTAGTAAGTGTCCCTTGAAGTCATTGTTTTATTTTGTCATGACGCAACTTTTTTAAATTCGCTTGAATTGATTATTCTAGTGCTATCATGCAAATATGTTTACTTTGTATATCTAATATAAAAAGCATAGACTGTATAAGTGACGTAACATTGCCTTACTCTATTAATTGTAGCTTGATAGTCAGAGTGAACTGACTCCACAGGAGCGATGTGAGGTGAACAACCTTGCCTTCAGCTGGGATCTTCCTCCCATTAATGATAACAGGAGGTGGTTGGCAGAGAAAATTCTACAGCATGCGGTATGAATAAATCAAAATGAAATTAAGTATATGTGAAAAAAAATTGTACATGTATATTACTTGTAGAACAAACTGATTCACTAGTCTAATGTCTTTTTTTCACCAACAACTATCTAAATTATACTTCGCAAACTCTTTGATAATTTTTGTAGGTCATTGAACGGAGACGAACGCAAATAAAGCAACTACGTAAGGGGCTGAAAGACAGTGGTGTTCTCAACATGATCAAAGAGCGTCCTGCCCTAGCCGCGGTCCTTTTTCCAAGATCTGCAGAGCAAGCTATGGCCTCGTAGGTAATTGGGTTCTCACCTGAAACTGCTGACTACATAAATACCAGTAGGGCTATTATTTTAATTGTACTTGGAATAAGGCTTTAAGTGTAACATGTTGGTAATATACACTTTCAGTCTATAGTCTTTGAGACTGTTTTTGTTTCTCAGACCATCTTGAAAAGGATCATCTGGCCAATGCCAGATAGTGAGGATGAGGATGACCACAGCAGCGTGGAGGAGACATGCCTGGTCACAGGCTTTTTGAGGGACTACATTGAAAATGGTCAGATTGTAAATGTTATCTCAGAAAAACATAGATCTGAACAATGTATATCTCCTAGAGCTGTTGCAAATTATTCACATTGACTCCATATTTATGGAGACATGTTGGTAAAAAAATCTACCTTGTAACATTTTGTAAACATTGTTTTTATTTTACCGTAGAAAGCCCAATTTTTTTTTACAATCACCTTACAGTGAAGCAGTGATTAGTGATGTTTGGGTAAACTTCAAAAAGTTATGATGTACAGTGTCTTATTCGCAGGTTTTAAAATACTTATGACTGTGTCTTTGTAGGGTTCTCTCAGGAACTACACCAACTCCTGAAGTTTTGGACAGGTTGGAGTATACCTCCCCAGCACCTGTATGTAGAAGTTTCTTCTGAAATGACCATGCCTGTTGCCTCAACCTGCATGACAACGCTGAAACTGCCTCTGAAGTGCCAAAGTTACCAGACATTCAGAGAGAACCTTGAAGCATCTGTTAGAAGTACAGATTTTGGATTTGGAATTATCTGATTTGAATAGTCTGAGAAACTGAGTGTCTTTAAGTTTAACCTTTCAAAGTTTTACTTTTTGTTTTGAAATTCATTTCAGTTCCCCAGTTGTGCAATTTAGTATTTAGCTCTTTTACATACTTGCCATTCAAGAAAATGGCTTTCAGTTGTGGAGCAGTTAGCCATGTTAAGGCATTACCTCATTACCTTGAAGTTATATTTCCCTCCATTATTGAAGTAGGCTTGCTTGTGTGAGGTTTGTTAAAGTGATGGTCCGGCGTAAAATTCACCTAGGGTCATTTCCACCATGACATCCAGCAAAATAGCCTGTTAGAACCATTTTCAGCGATGGTCAACACTGGTCAAGATCGGGCTAAGACCGGGCTATCAGCCGAATGTGCTGCGCGAACGGAACTGTGTGTTTATCTCGTAAATGATTAAATTACCCCACTAATAATGTCTGGAATGTTACCAAACTTCTGCAGTAGTACACATAGGGTCTGTACTCACAAAACGAGGCATTGGAAAGTTTGTAAGTACACCAGGAGTATATATTTAAAAGAACACTTGCGTGATAGCTTCAACTTTCTGCTGCTAAAAGCTGCCGCTGCGTCACGTCCGTGTTTCAGGAAAAGTTAGTAAACGTGTCAAACTCACAAGTGTAATGAAAAAGCTAGTGAATTCAACACTCCATAGAAATGTATTGACAACTGAAATACTTGATACATTTATAAAAGTCAATACATTTCTACATTTTTCCTGAAACACGGACGTGACGTCGACGCAGCGGCAGCTTTTAGCAGCAGAAAGTTGAAGCTATCACGCAAGTGTTCTTTTAAATATATACTCCTGGTGTACTTACAAACTTTCCAATGCCTCGTTTTGTGAGTACAGACCCTATGTGTACTACTGCAGAAGTTTGGTAACATTCCAGACATTATTAGTGGGTAATTTAATCATTTACGAGATAAACACACAGTTCCGTTCGCGCAGCACTAAGCCATTCGGCTGATAGCCCGGTCTTAGCCCGATCTTGACCAGTGTTGACCATCGTTAAAAATGCTTCTAACAGGGTATTTGGCTGGATATCATGGTGGAAATGACCCTAGGTGAATTTTACGCCGAACCATCACTTTAAGGTTACAGAGTAAGGAGAACTTTAAAAAACATTTCAATCTGATGTTTTATTGACAAATGTATCAAATGTTAAAGTTTGGGTAATAAAGACAATTTAACATAAATTGTTGTGCTTCCTGCATTTTCATGCACTTTTACATACAGTTGTGTGCAAAAGTTTGTGAACTCATCCAGTTCTGGCTGTCACTGTATCAACTGCTGTAGTGTGGCTGTATAGATGTCGAGTGCATCCATGAAGGCAACATTGGGGTCAGGTAACCTAGTCATGTTCTCCTCGGTCAGGTGTCGCTGCAGTTGCACTTGGGGTACTTGAACTCGTTGCGCTTGACCTCCAAGGTCATCAAAGCCGTATGGTCCATCCCAATCAATACCATAGTCTGCCTCCACCTGAACCAAAAAAAAAAAGACAATCAGAATTTTAAGATTATTAAATATTTTATATGCTTTGTTGAGACTTATACAAAAGCTATGGCATCTTCAAAATTTTCCCTTAAACATTTTCAATTGCGGTTTTAAAAGGTTAAGCTATGAAATCAGTTCTCCTAAATTATGTAATCTAGCCATATCATTTTAGGCCTTTTAAATGTATAATTTAAATAATGGCTCCTATGGTGCACTCAACTGTTTTAACATACCTGATCAGGATTTTGAAGGTGTCTGAATGATGTCCAAAGTTGGTAGGGAGACTGGCTACATGCTGTTCTCAGGCCATGATGGTTCCAAGCATCCATGAAGAAGGCAAGTTGCCTCTGTAGTTGAGGCAGAAAAGCCCAGTGGAGAGCAAAAAGATGACTCTCATCATCAGGATTCAAAAGCCGTTCTCTCTCCAGGTTGCGAAAGAGAATATGGAATGGGTCAAGGACTTGGATGTATACATCTCTCCATAAGCGTTCTATCCTGGAAGAACAAGTGACATGATTAAGAAAAAAATTACAAGCATGAAGAAACAATGTTTTAGCTTTGAATTATAATTTATAGTTGGTAGATGTTATGACTACAATGCGTAAATTGATGCTCAGTAAATTCAGTAATCGCTTTAGAAATGTATGTCTTGCCTAATCTGGTCTTGGTAGAGTACTTGCCTAAAAAGTATGAAAATGTTTGATGCTGCTGCAAGTGCAAATACAAACGGTTCCAATACAAGAAATAAAAATAAGGAATAATAATAAGGAAAAAATATATGCCTGTTTAAAATCTTTCCCCCTCAAATATACTAAAACATCAGCCTCTTAAGCAAATGACAGATGTCATTCAGGCTTTGTTCAATATTTTCTAGTCAATAATGTAGGAGAAAGGAGAATTTGTGAATGAGGCCTGTGAAGAGTCCTTGCAGAGGAACAACAGGAATGAACGTTGGCGAATAATAACACTTATGTGCTCTCCTGCAATGGTTTTCTCATAATACATTGCTATAGAAAACGTACCTTTGGTTATGGACACTCCTTCCAGTAATGTGCGAGTTTCGGTTCTCTCCTCGGTGTTCCACCATGAAATGGCCAACCTCAATATTCTCACCACCCTTGTCAGAGCGCACACGTGATGGCAAACCAAATTTGTTGATGGCACCAATGAAGCTCTCCAACACTGTAGATGCTCGATTGTTCGTTGCAGCTGACAGATAAACAATTAA
>OLKM01004015.1:0-26503 GCA_900291075.1 Melanogrammus aeglefinus | reverse complement strand
ATTGTGTCTACAGGTGTAGAACTTTTAGTAGATAATGTTTGTGACGTTCTAACTCTGTCCCCTTCGAACTTGGTTGTGCTCTTAAACAGGCTGGGGACAACACAGTGAAGGATAAAACGATACGCTGCAAAATCTGATGATTAATATGCGCAGAATAACAAACCATTGGAGTTTTTTAGTTGATATATTAATTATAATGGTTTATTTTCTATATAAGAAGATCACGATTCAAACCAGTTCACAGTATAAAATCAAGGAAAGTAAGGCTTATAAAGGAGTATAAAAATAAATTGTGTCCTCCTAAAAAGAAAATCTTAAAAACACAGGTTGTGTGTAATGTATTTTGTGATTGAATAAAGGATGAAAAGAACAAAGGAAACAGTTAGAAATGTGTGTTGTGGTCTATGTGCCAGCCTTGTTTTGTTTTCTCAGCTGGAACATGGCAAGAACACAAGTTTGCGTTTCAGGGTCACATTTCCAAATTCAGGCGCCTGCTTCCATACCTTCTCCGGATCATAATTTTTACCAAAATCTTTCTTGCAAACGTCAGCGTTTACGCGGACAAGAATCTCCAAGATATCTTCACCCCTGAAACCAAACACAAGCAAATATAAATGTTTAAATCAGGCAAAGTCCTGGGTAAAGGGTGCTGAATGGGTACTTCAGGGCAGATCTTACGTCTTGTATCTATGTTACTACACTGTTATTGTTGCTCTATTAATATACAAGCTGAAATACCTGTCGCATCGCTTGCGAAGCTGCTTACACAGAGACTGGATGAAAATGCTGCCGCTTATTGGGTCTCTAAGTGATTGGTACTTTTCAACCGTGGCCTTGGAAACCAGGACATCAGCCTCTATCGGGTGATAGTCGTCAGCATTCGTCGGAATCTGATAAATGCAGTCATCCACAACCAATCCTGGCTGGAGATTATGCCCCTGGCAGGCCTGGATGAAGACCACCTTGGGCTTCCCAAGCAGAGCCGAGCAGTGCTCTCCATTGAAAGCCGAGGTGATTTTGCTGATGGCCAGCGGCACAAAGTCGACGCCAAAGATGACGTTATTTTGGCCGTGACTCAGGACGCAGCAGACGAAGGCGTCGCCATGCCGCGGGAGCACGCTCAGTGGGGTGAACCTGCCGTCGGACCACTCCTCCAGCTTGCACTTCTGAAGCCCTGCCAAGTCCTTCAGGTCCGCCAGCAGCTTCGTGACCTGGGCCATGTCGCTCGCCGTTTGGTCCTTACACATCAGCACCTGGAAGCCAAGTCAGCTGAACACGGTGGCCAGGCTTTTCTGTGGGAAAATTAGAAGAGAAAGGCGAGGGATTGAGCAGTCCTTTGAAGACAAGGCAGTGGTGTGTCTAAATGCAGGACGGATGGCCTGAGAGTGGCAACAGACCATAACACACATCCTTTGCTGGTTAAAGATAGTGAGGAGTGAGGAGGAGAAACAAATTAAAACTGAACCGAAAGTGAATTCTAAGTTTTAGAATCCTGGGCCCTCCATGGACACAGCCCTGCACCAAGGAAACAAGGAGCTGAGGTAGCTCTCCTCTTGTCTAACACCTACCAGTGTCCTTCTCTGTTCCGCTTCTCTTCTTCGTTGGGTCACGGAAGTTCTCATTGTTAATGATCACGCAGAGACCGGTGGGTTTGCTGGTTAACGGATATTTGTCTTCCTGCAAGCAGATCAGAGATGTAGATGCATTGTTTACATTGGATCCACCCAGCAGCCGTAACAACTGGATGTGCACGTCATGGGTGTTTCTTTTTTTTTCTGCATACTTTATGAATCTCTCTTTTTTATACTAAACTATCTTGCACTGTTTTACGGAGTATAAGTATTGAAAGAATTTTAGAAACTAGAAATTATGTTTGACACACTGGCCAGTATGTTGAATTGCAGCGTCAACTTGCTATTAGGCCTATTCAAATAAAGTGAATCAGTGCGATGTGTTTTCACTTGACCAAACCTTATTTCAGTGTTGACTGACATCTTGCAACAGGATTGATAACATTCTGATTTGGTATTCTTCTATTCATGATTCTTTGCAGTTCAACCCCTAGTTGAACAACACAATAAAACGTTACCGTCTTTTGGCTTTTGTGGCTCTCTGGAGCATCTGTGGAAATGAGTTAAAATTAGTAATAATAATATATAGCCTAAAACACTTTTAGTTTAGAGCGAACATAGAAATAAACATACGAGGACTTTTTTTTACCTTCACTCAAACTCCTCTCAGAGGGGCGTTTCAAACTGCTCGATGAGACGGCGGTAGACCCACTGTTTCCCCATTCCACGACTTTAAGCTTAGGATACATTTCTAGAACGATCTCGTCCTGTAGAAGCTCAATGAACTCTGATTGTCTTCCTTTGTTGTTAAGTGTGTCGACGAGCTTGACTACGAGATCTTCTGCGTTCCCCTTATTGATGGATTTTATATTTGTGTAGTCGCGGTTGGTTATCAGCTTTTTCTCCATCACTTTGTCAAGTATGAATTGGGAATCTGCGGATAGAATTTCTTGAATGATTGTCTTGTTGCGAACAATGGCGTCATTGTGTGTGTGTGCCATTCTTGAAGCTCAGGAAGAGACTGAGATAATGCAACTGGAAGAGAGCGGAGAGGATACATTGTTAAGATCTTCCCATGCTCATGAATACGATAAGATAAGTCACAAAACTGATCTAGGAGCTTTTCAACCCACATATCAAATGCGATCAAAATTATTTAAATTATACCACGTTCATTTGCAGGACCTGTTGTAGCATACGATTTAGGATTTAGGACTAAGATTTAGAACTCGACTGGTGGTTTTCAACATTTATTTCCACAAACCATTCCGTAACCAACTGGTTGAATACCAACGTGAGAACTGATGGGACACAATTGACGCATTTCCACTAGCACGGCTCGGCTCGATACGGCTCGGCACGGCTCGACTCGGTTTGGTTGTGTTTCCATTACAGCTGGTGCCTCCTCGACGTGGGCGGGGGTCGTCATAAATCACGGTGCGCGCGAAACCGCTGTGACGTCATTTACCACGGCGCCGAGCAACGTACAAATCCGGAAGACCGAACAACAACAACGCGGTGGTGCCGTCGAGCTCCCTCTGAATCGTTCTCCGGCAACCAGAGTCAGGAAGCGTCTGGACCTCCTCCACCGACCAAGGAGTGGATTTTTTCTGAGAAGCCATTCTCGTTCCAAGTCAAAAAGCAGTAAAAAAGTGGTGTCTTTGTCTCGCGTCTTGGTTTTATTTACATTCTAGGCGGTCTTCGCGCAGTTATGACGCTTCCAGTGACGACCCTCATCGGCCAATCAGTGGAAGGCAGTCGGCTGACGTCCCGTTTTAGTTAGTAACGTTTTCGGCTCGCCTTGGAACCACGGCTGAGGTGATACCAAAATGTACCCGGTTGCAGGTACTGCATGCTAGTGGAAACACGCAAATAGCGCGCCAAGCCGAGCCGTACCGAGCCGAGCCAAGCCGAGCCGTGCTAGTGGAAATGCGCCAAATGGCGCATTTCCACTAGCACGGCTCGGCACGGCTCAGCTCGGTTTGGTTGTGTTTCCATTACAACTGGTGCCTCCTCGACGTGGGCGGGGTCGTCATAACGCGGCTGCGTGAAACCGCTGTGACGTCATTTACACGGCGCCGAGCAACGTACAAATCCGGAAGACCAGAACAACAACAACAACAACATCAGAGGAGGACAGCATGGAGGACATGGAGGCGATCGTGTTGCTGCTCACCCTGTGGCTTTTGTCGGCACAGAAGGCAAGAGAAGAGAGCCAGAGAAGACTCCGGCCGCCGAGACAAAAAACACTATTGAAAAGTTGCGCGGTTTATGAACGCTTCAGTGACGACACTCATCGGCCAATCAGTGGAAGGCAGTCGGCTGACGTCACGTTTTAGTAACGCTTCGGCTCGCTTGGAACCAGGGCTGAGGTGATACCAAAAATGTACCCGGTTGCAGGTACTGCGTGCTAGTGGAAACACGCAAATAGCGCGCCGAGCCGAGCCGTACCGAACCGAGCCGTGCTAGTGGAAATGCGCGAAAAGATACACCAGTTAGCCTACATTTATGTTTTCATTATGAGCAAAACAGTTAGCATAGCTTTAGTTTTCTGATACAAATCATCAACACAAGTACCGTAAACACTACAAATTGCTAACCTTGTGCCTCCTCGGGGGTTGCTATTTCCAGTCCTTTATTTTTCATTTACCGCAACTCTTTCATTGCCTCTTTCTCCTTTGTTTACCTTAACTTATTACTTTTGCCCTAAACTCGTTCCGTATCACCTTGTTTTTACCGGAAGACACAACATAGCTAGCAAGTGGTCAGCGGTCCCTTCAAAACAAAAGACCATTCAACCATTCTAACAGTACCAGGCTGCCCTCCTGTGGACAAAATGATCAACAGCAACACACAAAACCAAAAAGTGGTCTGCTACATATTGCGTATTTGGTCTACCTTAATCTTGGATCTAGCAGTCGTATGTTATGCGCAGGTGTGTTCAGACTTTGTGCAAATGGAAAATTCTGAAAAACACCTGCAAATACAGAAAAACACCTGCAAACTCAGAAAACACCTGCATCGACTTCACAATAGGGAAACGAACTGCAAGTAATGACAACGGAAATGTTTCCTGGGGGACCATAATCAAATCAGTGACGGACCCATTCCCGCATTGCGCGTTGGATTTTTTCAGAAATGGCGTCAGAAAGAGCGGAAGCGGCACATTTTTATATTTAAATAAAGTTGGGACTATTTTAAATTTGTAACTTTATTGTAAAAGTTCAATTTCATTAACACGAGCCATATAACGTTAAACTAATTAACGTTATAGTTTATATAATTATTATATAACCGAATCAGAATCGGAAATTGTTTTATTCCAGGTGCTCCGTACAAATAGAAACTACAAGCATAGAAGATAAGATTTTAAACAATTTAAAAAAAAATTAAACAATCACGCAAGGTAAAGGGTGTTAACGGCTGGTTACGCAAACTTGAAATGCTCCGTAGGGCAGACCATCTCACGGTGATCCCTGGTCGATCAGGATGTGACTGGTGAAAGTCTCTTATCAAAGTTCGATCCACAATGTTCCACAATGTTCCGAGCCGCTATCCATGAACGCTCCTCCGGACCATAGCCTTCCCAGTCGACCAGGTACTGGAGACCGCCCCGGACCCGCCGGGAATCCAGCAGCCGGTTGACAGTAAATGCAGTCTGCCCATCAATGACCCATGGAGGAGGTGGGGGCCTGGGTCTAGGAAGAAGTGGTGAGGTAACCACTGGACGAAGGCGGGAGACATGGAACGTTGGGTTGACCCGCATATAATGGGGCAGATGCAGTGTGTAGGCAACTGGGTTGACTCGCCTCACCACCTTGAAGGGACCAACAAAGCGGGGTGCCAGCTTCCGATTCTCCACCTTCAACGGAAGGTCCTTGGGGGCTAGCCACACCCTCTGTCCCAGCCGGAAAGGTTAGCCCGGTCTCCTACGACGGTTGGCCTGCTGCTGGTAACTCTGGGAAGCCCGGAGTAGGGACCGTCTGGCCCTTTTCCACGTCTGATGGCACCGCCACACAAAACTCCCTGCTGAGGGGACAAAGAGGGGGTTTGTAACCAAACTGACATTCAAAGGGTGACATCCCTATGGCCGCAGATTTCAAGGTTTTCTGGGCATATTCTGCCCATGGAAGTTGGGAGCTCCAGGAGGACGGGTTAGCTGACACCAAACACCTTAGAGTGGCTTCCAGGTCCTGATTAAGTCTCTCCGTTTGGCCATTAGACTCATGATGATATCCTGATGAGAGACTGACGGTTGCGCCGATAAGCTTGCAGAAGGCCCGCCAGAATCCAGAGGTGAACTGGGGCCCTCGATCGGACACGACATCCTGGGGAAGACCAAACACTCGAAACACATGGTCGCATACAAGTCTGGCAGTTTCAGGAGCTGAGGGAAGCTTGGGTAAAGGTAAGAAATGGCAAGCTTTGGAAAACCGGTTAATAATGACAAGAATAACATTGTTACCTTGTGATGGGATCAGGCCGGTGATGTAATCCAGGGATATGTGCGACCATGGTCTCCGGGGAATGGATAAGGGATGGAGTAGGCTCTGGGGTCTTTGTCGAAGATCCTTTCCCTGGACACAGTTGGGACAGGCCGCCACAAAGGTCCCTACGTCCTTCTTCATGCCTGGCCACCAGAATCACCGCTGTAGAAACTCCAAGGTCCTGGACAATCCTGGATGGGCAGTTAGTTGTGTGCTATGGCCCCCCTGGAGGACCTGTCCTCTGACTCTCTTGGAATGAACAGCTGCCCTGCTGGAGTTGCACGAGAGCCAGGATCTGTTTGCAGGGCCCACTGGAAAACAGCTGTGATCTCCCAGCGGACGGGGGCTACTACCCGGGAACTCGGGAGGATAGGCTCAGGACACCCCTCTGGGTCAGCGGAATGGATAAGAGAGCGCCCTCTCATTTTAAATACCTTGGGGTAGTGGTACCACGCTCCTTCCGTAAATTATATAATCTAAATTGTACACCTTTACTCGATCGGTGCAAGCAGGATATAGGCCGGTGGCGTGCACTGCCTCTTTCGTTGGCTGGTTGGATTAATCTAGTAAAGATGAACATTCTCCCCAGATTTCTTTACTTATTTCAATGTACACCAATTTTCATTCCAAAGAGAAGCTCCTGCTTGGGTTGAATTGAAATCTTTTAAATTGCAACTTCACTCGCTGGTAACTGCTCCTTTACCTCTTAATTCTGGCTACTTTGAAAACCCGATTGTTGCTCATACCATAAAGATCTGGGTTCAATTTCGGAAACATATTGGATTGCAAAGCGCTTCACTACAGGCTCCTATCCTTTCTAACCATCTTTTCAACCCCTCCATGTCAGATCTGGCGTATCGGGCCTGACATAGCAATGGAATTAGGCTTGTTCAAGATTTATATCTAAACAAGATATTTGCCTCCATTAGGCAACTTTCGGAGAAGTACTTATTGCCCCGTTCCCATATGTTCCGGTACATGCAGATTAGACACTTTGTACAAAGCGGTTATCATCCCTTCCCTGCTCAACCACCAAGCACACCTATTGAAATCCTTCTAGCAGCGGCCACTGATCTCAAGGGCGTCATCTCCTGGATTTATGGGGTAATTGATGCTATTAATCCTCAAACTCTGATGAATTTAAAATTGATTTGGGAACATGATTTAAGTCTGTCATTTGAAGATGATCAGTGGGATTTAATCCTTGGGCGAGTGCACTCCTCATCTCCCTGTGCCAGGCACGGTCTTATTCAGTTTATGATACTTCACCGTCTTCACCTTACTAAAGAGAAACTAGCAAAGATATATCCAAACACCGATCCCACATGTGAGCTTTGTACATCTTCTACCGCCACCTGGTTACATATGTTTTGGTCATGCCAGCGGCTTCAGACGTTTTGGGACGCTTCAAAAGATCTTTGGCTCTCTTAGCTACATTTACAGTATTACAATTATTCCTCCCTCAGCCCATCATTGCTCTTTTTGGGGTGAAGAGATACAATATGACCGGCTGGGCTGGATGATGTGGTAGCATTTACAACTTTGCTAACTAGCTGCCTTATACTTCTCAACTGGAAGAGACAAGTCCCACCATCTCATACTAGATGGCTAAAAGAGATCATGTTCTATTTAAAGCTTGAAAAGATCAAATTCACATTGAGGGGAGCTGCAAATAAATTTGAAAAAGTGTGGATGCCTTTTTTCACGCATTTTGACAAGATTGCCTTGAGCGTTTATCTTATCCCTTGTCAGAAAGAGTGGTTTCAATTGTTGTTGTTTTTTATTATTATTTTTTATTATTATTACTATTATTTATTTTTTTGTGTTATGTTGTATTATGTTATTCATTCATGCATTTAATTGTAAATCAGGAGGGGTGGTGGGGTGGAGAGATATCGATATATTTCATTGTTGATTTTGTAATTGTTTTTTTAAAAATGTAAAAACTCAATAAAAAAAAGAAAAAAAAAGAAAGAAATGGCCGCTGTTCAGCTGTTAGGGAGTGAAATGCGCTCTGAGACTATCCGTTCTGAGTGGACTGCACCTGCCTTTGTAGCAGCCTAGTTCGATACTAGGCCGCACCCTGCTCGATTGTAGCCAATCAGGCCACCTTCTTTATAATTTGTTCGGGGATTCCATCTTTCCGGTCGTTTAAGCAACACTCGTGCGAAACATAAGGCGGCAACAAGTAACCTTCCTACAGTACCTTTTAATTCAGGTGAGTGTTCGATTTGGTTCACTTGTTCCCCCATTTCCTGTTCCCGAGGTATGGAACCTTATAGAGTAGACCAACATTCGTAATATAACAAGTGTAGGGAGAATTCAGACACTAATTAGGGTTCGGAAATCATTGACGTGACGTGTAACAGTTGCAAAAACGAAGCGCTATGTATTGGATGTCATCCAATACCCAACAGCTTATTTGCGTAAATGTTCTGTATGTGTGGGGTCACCATCATTGGAGGCATTCGGGGACAAAGACAACAACTATGAATCATGGGTTATAGTGAGGAAATAAGTGTCAGTTGTGCACTTAAGGGCTTTAAGTCCTGCCCTTTGTGGGGAACCAGAGTTGCACACTGACATGTCGGAAGACATGATTCCCTAAATAGTGCACTACATAGTCCCCTAAAAGTGGAGCAATTCAAGCACAGACTAAACCTCCTGTTTGTCTGTAGCCAACGCTGCACCGATACAACAGTTTAACCAGACAGATGGATCTCGTCGAAGAAGAGAGTGCTGAAAACGTGTCCTGCCTCCTCTACCCAGAGAAGATGCTCCGATGCACCGTGTCAGGACAGTATTTACTCAGAGGGAGCCAGCTCTCCATCTCGTTCATGTAAGCCTCCTTCCTCCTCATTTCTAGTTTGCGTGTACCCCGGCCCAATCCCCCATCTTGGACAGGAGCACACTGATTAACGATTACTGAAAATAAAGCAAGTATATGGTTCTCAAATTGAAAAAACTTTGACTGCATATCTACATCTATTTTTAATGATAATAATTATATTAAGAATAATAATTAAATACAACTGAAATAACAACATCAAAGTGGCATAATTTAAAGCCACAAATAGAAGGCTTTGTTAAAAGTTAAAAACCTTGTGTGTGTGTCTGTTTGTGTGGGTATGTGTCTGCGCGTGCATGTTTGGTCATCCTATCCAGTACTTCAGATGTTGAGGGGAAGACAAGCACCCTTCCGGAATGTTCTCCGGAGGCGATTCAGCCCTCCGAGGAAGCAGGCGACTCAAAGCCCTTTGTCGTGTGCCGAGTGGACCACCCTTTCTCCTCTCTCACGATCCTTCTGAACGTGTCAGGGCCGGACACTCATGCCCTCTTCTGCCGCACATTCAGTTCTGAATTGCTGGGTAATTTGGTGGCACAAGATCATCCATACACCCTTCCATACCCCTCACAAGATATACCTGACAATTCGATTTTGACTGCGGGTGTGGGTGTGTGTGTGTGTGTCACGGATGGCAGACCTGAAGACAGAAAGACATGCAGACAGACAGTTCACAGTACCCCAAATCTCCATTCCGATCTCTTGCAAATGATGTCCGCTAGGTAAATGAAATTGAAGGCACAAACCACCTGGAGAGGCCAGTGGATCCTGTTCTCGGCTACGCAGTCAGGGTAAGGACGAGGAAGAACCCGAGCTGTCTGGGGCCTGAGGAGTGGAGCGCCTGGAGTGACACGATTGGTCAGTGGTGTTTTCGTCTATCTCTCTACCTAGTTGTATATATATAATATAATTAAGTAGTAGTACTACTACCATCACACTTTTATGTACCGTGAAAATAAACCAGCAGTGTAAAATGAATAAACAGGATTCTCATCATTTTGTGTTTGCGTGTTGTGTGTTGTGTCTGTGTGTTGTGTTGTTTGTTGTGTTTGTGTATTTAGGTTTGCCCGGTGGGTCACGCTACAATGTAAGCAAAGTTTTGATCGGCAGTATTTTACTTGGAACTCCTATGATTGTTTTGGCTCTACTTTTACTGCTTAGAAAACATAGGTAACACACACACACACACATTCACACACACACACACACACACACACACACACACACACACACACACGCACACGCACACACACTCTTTCTCTCGCTCAGTTGAACTCTACCCAACAAGGGAGTGTATCGCTTTAGTTTAAGTTTGGTCTAAGTTAAGTTAGGTTAATTTATTTCCACAATGACAGATTACATATTAAAAAATAACAGAATTACAAGTGCAGGAAAGTGACGTAATCCCCAGAAGGTTAATAAGACTCTCCCATCTCTGGAGAAACAACAAGATAAAAAGAAAATCATGGAAAAGACCTACAGTGCAAGAAAGGTGTATTATGGTGAGTGGGTGTGTGTGTGTGTGTGTGTGTGTGTGTGTGTGTGTGTGTGTGTGTGTGTGTGTGTGTGTGTGTGTGTGTGTGTGTGTGTGTGTGTGTGTGTGTGTGTGTGTGTGTGTGTGTGTGTGTGTGTGTGTGTGTGTGTGTGTGTGTGTGTGTGTGTGTGTGTGTGTGTGTGTGTGTGTGTGTGTGTGTGTGTGTGTGTGTGTGTGTGTGTGTGTGTGAGTGTGGGTGTGTTTCAGTGTGTGTTTGTGGTGAATTTATGGGGATTGAGTGATGAGTGCACTGATTAGAACAAAACTGTAAAGTGTTTCTCTAAGGCCACACACTTGAAGTTAACTTCCTCAAACACGACACCAAGAAAGTAAGACAGGGAAGTGGTGAAAAGCTATACATAGGGCACATCTCTTTTTCCCTCTTGCTAACTGTATGATGTGTGTGTCTGTGTGTGTGTGTGTGTGTGTGTGTGTGTGTGTGTGTGTGTGTGTGTGTGTGTGTGTGTGTGTGTGTGTGTGTGTGTGTGTGTGTGTGTTTAAGGCTGTCGAAGCTTCTCTTCCCCCAGATTCCTCAACTGCCCAAGAAGTACAAGCACTTCCTGAAGAGACCCACATCATGTACTGTGAGTAAAACAATGATACATTTTACACACATACACACACAGCGCATTTATATCCATGTTTAACCATGGCCTGCGTATTAAGCTGTGTTGTACCTGCTCCCCCAGTTTCTCCCTGTGGTCCGGGCTGCATATAAGGAGGACATCACAGTGGTGGAGGACATGCAGAGCTCAAACGATGAGCTGAAACATGACCTCTGACCTGCCAAATGTTTCTCAATGGAATCTGTGTGGCTTGTGTTCCTCAGGTTGCACTTAAATGGGATGAGCGCGTCATCCATCCATCCAAACAGTACGGATGACAGCATGAACTCACCACTGCTCTGAGCAATGGGTGAGGTCATGCTGTCATCCAAACATTTGGGATGACCGTCGCTGTCCTACTTGTATCCCCAATGGGACGTCTCTTGCCTCTCTGGTTATCATTAAAAGAAACGACTAACAAGCCGAATGCAGCTGTGTTTCTTGGGTGTGTGTATGAAAACATGTGTATCTCACTGCGTGTTAGGGTTGTGAGGACAGTGTGTGAGTGTACCCCTGTATTCAATCATTATTAGTAGTATCAGGTTCGGCACATTACGCGCCGAACCTGACACTTGATCATTGTGTGTCACAAAAATGGTTCAACGCGCCTAGCGCCTTCGCAGCTAAATCAGCCCGCCCAGCGGAGGTGTGTTGCTTCGCCCTGAAGGGGCTTATTTTCGATAATGACCGCCGACGTTCTATACATTATCCGGCTTGTTACACGGCTACTTGCCAAAACAAAAATAACTTCACATGGTTTTACAATTTATTCGTTACCAGTATTCGTAGTGTTGATTAGCAGAGGAATAGTCCGCCAAAGACGTTGACGTCGCTTAGCAATCAAAGACGCTGGGGTTGACAAGTTACCGGACTACTACCCATGCAAGTGAACGGAGCGCTCCACGGCATTGAGAAGACCCGTGTAATATGGGCCTATGATATTTCTGTTGATGGCATAGATTTCTCCTAAGATTAGGCCAATAAAGCAATGATAAAATAAAGAAAACACAAACGTTCGATCAACGACCCGGCCCCGACCCGGCCCGCGGGTCGGCTTGGGCTCGGGCTCGGGCAGAGAATCTAAACTCAGAGAATCTAAGGTCGTCCATGTTCTTTCTGCTTCTGTGCATCCTCCGTCTCTCTGCCAATGACATCGGGTCAAGCTCAACGCTGATTGGCTATCGCGGCTAAGCGTCACGTGGGTTGGGCGCGTTGGTGCGTTGGGCGCGTTGGGCACGTTGGGCGCGTTGGGGCGCATTGGGCGCGTTGGGCGCGTTGTGTAAAATGCGTTTAACGACCCTAACGCGCTGCTTTAGCGCGTGTAACGCATCTACGCACCTAAACAAATGACTCCCTATGCAAAAATGTCGATTTTCAAGTGTCAGTGTGGCCGTACCTTAAGAAATCGAAAGGACATAAGTATTCATTCATTCGACTTTTGAACTATAATCTACATTGAACTTGCGGGATCTACTATAAAACCGGCGATATTTCAACAACAAGCAGGTGAAAGAGGTACATTTAGCCCTCTAGCCCAATAGACCCCCATTCAATCTGCACTAGAGATGCGCGGATGGACTATTATTTCATCCGCAACCGCATCACAAAACGCTTGATCCGCCCGCCATCCATCCGCAAGATTTTTTTACCCGATTTTCAAAACCGCACCCGCCCGCCATCCGCCTGTTGTTTTTAGGTAGGCTATGCGCTGCTGACGCGAGGCTAGGAAGTTCTTGCCTGTTCACTCGAGCCTATTAATTCCGAAATTTCACCGCATTGAAGGCTATATAGGCTACTGCGTGTGTGTGCGTGTTATTTGATTGCCTGGTAAACGTGTAGCCTACGGTAATATTCATACTGGTTTAAATAATACATTTGATAGTATTTCCCATCGTTGCTGAGCAAGAGTTTTGTTTGAAATTCGGTGATCGAAGTTTAACGGTCACCACTGTCATGCACCTACCCGATGTCAAGTGGACCGGGTTGTTGAATTCACTGCGGGTCTCTCACTGCGGGTCTCTCTTCTTATATCCATCTTGCCAAAGTTATTTTATTACTGTCCTTCTAACACTCTGATCTCACTAAAAGGCTAGCAGCACGAAACAGCATTATCAACAACATGCGCTATGCATAGGGAAGAAAGAATACCAACGCTGAATTTGCAACATTCTGCAACAAATGATTCTAGATCTGCCCATATATGGACATGTCAGAGTTTTGCGGTTTCCACTCGCTACAATGTTGCATCTGTGGCCGCTGGTAATACGACCACAAAGAAGTCAACTCTACGGGGCTATTTTCATCATTATGGTTTGGTATTTTTTGACGGCACAGCGATCCGGGGCTATATCTCCCAAAAGATCCGGGGCTATAGCCTCGAATGCCCGCGGTCTAACGACGCGCCTGGAAGTAGGTAACGACATTTAACAATGTGTATATATTTTTGAATTTCGTTGTTTAAACTGCCAACCGCCCGAATTTAATTAAAATATTATTTTTTGTCACGTCACCCGCCCGATCCGCGGTTTAACCGCGGAGTCCGCGGGTGTAACCGCCAACCGCGCATCTCTAATCTGCACCCAAGCAATCACCCCCAGTGGAATTATAATGGAACTGCAACCAAGTTGGATACAATGGGGCTCAATCAGGCTCCCAGGAGCAGTGCATATTTCCGCCATCCACTAGTGCTCAGCGGCCAAGCCTGGTATTGCAGCTGTTTTAGTGGGCTGTGGACGGGTCCCTCGATTCATTGGGCCCAGAAGTAGATATCTCTGTTCACTCCAATACAAGTGGGGAACAGGAATTTGTCTCCGCAAAAAATGTCTGGATATCAATCAAAGGCTCCCAATTATCTTTATACCATGTACTAATAAAATGTAAGTTTTCTCTTTTCAAAACGCCACCTCAACGATTTATTAGCCGTTTCATTTATTGTGGGCAGTTGAAAGGAGTCATAGTGAGACAAATGTTTCGACCCGGCATCCGAGAGGACTTAGTGCACAGCTCTGTTAACTTCTCGTGTCCAAGGTTTTTCCTTTTACTTGACATGAATAACGTTGATGGCTTTTAGGCGCTGTGGTGACTTTTTATTACTTAAAGTCGTCGAGGGATTTGTAGAAAGACCTCTCGCTTATGATGCTAAAATGCAAAAAATGCTAGAAAAACAAGAATATTTCTGCATCCGGCACGTCATGCACTAGGGCGTGGCTAGGCTCACATGATGCGGAGGCAAACCTCTCCTTGATGTTGCACTGCACCATTGAGAAGTTTTCATAGGAATCAATGCGTGCCATATCCGCTGTCCTTTCTTTAATAGGTCCATAGGCTCAATAGAGAGTGCCAAGGCTCTCCGTAGACGGGCTCTGGTTTTTACTGCAACAAGACAGAGAATACAGTTAAACAGTTGAAAAAATATGACATAGAAACAGGAAAGGCATGAAGGATATATTATTGTGTCTGATTGTGAATACAGAGTCATTATGGAGCAGGTACTGTTGCTCAGGGAGGTTGCAGATGAGGCTGAAGACATTCAGTGATCGAACCCAGAACCTTTTAGCTGGAATTTGATCAAGCTCTCCCCCTGACTCCACTGTGTTTTGGTGGCATCAGCGAAAACCCACCCAAACATTATAATATCATTAATTAACACATTGTGGTAGTGTGTGGATGATGGCTTGTTTACAGTCTCACCTGGCCCGGGTCAGACTGATTGGTTTCTGGGGCTGGGTGAGGCTGCACACCTGTTGTGCAGTGAGCAATCAATATGCACAGGTTGAACCAGCCACCACCACACACACTCTGGGATCATCAGCGTGGCAGTATGGATCACCTCCTCATGTATTATTGTCTACAAACTTTTACAATAAACCAGTTTCCAACATCACTACCCTGCATCCTTGCCTGGAGGAGCACATTAAAAGTCACCTAGGTGGAGTGTGGCATTGCTAAACACAGGTTTATATTAATATTATAAAAAGATTAAGGAAGGTACGAACAAACACATACAAACAGAATTCATTACGCTGTAAAAAGTGACAAAAGTCAGTGCAGCAATAACAGAGAAAAAAACGGGAAGAAATGATAAATATTGCTTTTTTAAGCAAAGGAATGCAAAAAATCACGTAGACGGTTTATCTATTGGCCGTGGGTGTTCAACAGTCTAATGGCCAGGGGGAAGAAACTGTCACTGAACCCAGATGTCCTACCGTGGATGCTGCAGAACCTCCTGCCAGGGTTCAGCGTGGAAAACAGTCCATGGTGAGGGTGGGTGGAGTCAGAGGAGATGGGCTCTGGTCAGGCAGCGCTTCTGCCCAATGTCCCGGGTGAAGGGGAGCGGGGACCCCATGATTTTCTCCGCTGTTCTCCCCACTCTCTGCAGAGACTTCTTGTCTGAGGCATCGCAGGCCCCACACCAGACGGAGATGCAGTTGGTCAGCAGACTCTCGATAGTGCCTCTGTAGAAGGTGGTCAGGATGGGAGGAGGGAGGGAGACTTTCCTCATCCGGCGCAGGAAGGGCAGGTTTGCTTGTCGGTCATTTGCACCCCAAGGAACTTAGTGCCGCTGACGACTTCCACCGCAGTGTCATTGATGTGGATTGGTGTATAACTAGGTCAAGATTTTCTGAAGTCTGCAATGATATCCTTTGTCTTTTCAACATTGAGAATCAGGTTGTTGACTTTGCACCAGTCCACCAGATGTAGGCCAGTTCATTGTCCTCCTGGGTGAGGCCCACAACAGGTGTTCAGGGAGATGGCGCTGGAGATGTTATCATTCACACACACAGACTGGGTTCTGTTGGTTAGAAAATCTAGTAGCCAGTTAAGGAGGTGCCGAGACCCAAGTGACCCAGTTTGCACACCAGATTCTGGGGGATGATCGTGTTGAACGCTGAGCTGAAGTCCAGAAACAGCGTCCACACGTGTGCATTTTTATCCTCCAGGTTCTCCAGGCTCAGGTGGAAGGTAGAGGAGATGGCATCCTCTGTAGAGCGGTTCGGTTGGTATGCAAACTGGAATGGGTCGAGTATTGATGGGAGCTTGGAGGTGATGTGGTCCTTCACCAGCCTTTTGAAGCACTTCATAATGATGGAAGTCAGTGCTACGGGGCGGAGGTCATTCAGGTTACTGATTTTCTTAGGCACTGGTATGATGGTGGCAGCCTTTAAATATGATGGGACAACAGCCTGAATTAGCGAGGTGTTCATTCCCATGCTGGAATTTTATCGGGGCCTGCTGCCTTCCGTGCGTTGACTTTTCTCAGGGTCCTCCGCACATTCACTGTTTGAAGCCTGAGCGCCAGCTCGTCTGGGTAAGGGTTCGCTTTTATTGCGAGCGTGGTGTTTAAATCCTCAAACAAACTGATTCAGTTTGTTGAGGAAGCTGATGTTGTCCTGACAGGGGGAGGGGGCAGCCTTGTAACTGTCTTCAGTTACAAAGACAGTTGTAAGAAAAACAAATAAACGGTTAATAAAAACAAATAAATTCCGGCAAAAAGTGTTATCTTGTTTATTTTTGGCGTGTTCACGTGTAGCATTTACTAAAACAGTAATTCCCTTCGCCTTCGGCGAATGATTTTTAAATATATCTACATATATATGCCATTATTTTTGACAAATCGTATGGGGAAATCCGATGTAAAATGGATCTAGGACATGTTTAGTATGATAACGAGTTTGAACGTTATAGCCTATAGCCTATAAAAAAAAGCCTGTGGACGCATTCTTAAGTTGGATGTTCCGATCAGATTCTACCAAAATACTGTATGTTGGAATGCTAAGGGCGTATCTCATAGTAAAAAAGAAATCTCAATTTTAAACCACATACAAGGTCAGAAGTAGCCCGACACTTCTTTGGTAGTATAATGAGGGTATTAACATATAAAAGCAGGCATCGATAACTTTGTAAGTGTACAGATAGTTTATTAAGAAAGGCCGTTTTATAGCTTGTACAGCCCTACATCGGTCAACAACATGAAGGTCTCTGTTCGTCAATCGACTTATCGAGTCTTAAAAACAAGCTGGCGTCGATGGGTGAACTGTCTATAGACATTTTTTAGCTACCAAATGAACATTCAAACTCTTTATCATACTAAACATTTCCCAGATCCATTTTACACTGCATTTCCCCTCTAAGAGACATAAAGGGGAAGTATTGTTGACAGGAAGTGACTCAGGAGGTTCAACTGAAAAAACTATACACTCACTCTGTCCTCCCTCAGGAGGGCTGGTCGTTTGTGTGGAGAATGCATGTTGTGTTCATATGTACAGTAAAGGATGAAGTAACAAGGATGATAATGAAGCTGTTAGGGTTTTGGCTCCTTCCCTCGTTTCTTTGGGCTCTCCAGACCCCACAGATGGGTAAGTCATCCGAATGTTTAAAAACCGTTATTCTCACTTGAAGAATAGTGCTAGTGTTTGTGTGTGTGTGTGTGTGTGTGTGTGTGTGTGTGTGTGTGTGTGTGTGTGTGTGTGTGTGTGTGTGTGTGTGTGTGTGTGTGTGTGTGTGTGTGTGTGTGTGTGTGTGTGTGTGTGTGTGTGTGTGTGTGTGTGTGAAGTATAACATCTGTTGTGTTTCATCAACAATAGCAATTTCTTTTCTATTGTTCTGGCATGGTTTATTTAAACGCATTTAAATTTGGAACAGATGGTCGGTTTCGGTATATGGTTGTCAATAAAAAAGTGTGTATTCTATGTGTTTCCAGGAACACACCACTCTGACCATGAACTCTGCCAGGAAGAAGAGGTGAGTCAGAGAGAAATATCTTTCTTTTTATCTTACATTTAAAGAAACACCTCCATCTATCGCTTGACGCCACTGGCGCTCATTCCCCCAAAGCACTCTCTCTCTCTGTGCAACTTTCCCACAGTACCTTTTAATTCAGGTGACTGTTCAATTTGGTTCACTTGTTCCCCCATTTCCTGTTCCCGAGGTATGGAACCTTATAGAGTAGACCAACACTCGTAATATAACAAGTATAGGGAGAATTCAGACACTAATTAGGGTTCGGAAATCATTGACGTGACGTGTTGTACAAAGCAGTTGCATAAACGAGGCGCTATGTATTTGATGTCATCCCCTGACAGCTCATTTGCATAAATATCCTGTATGTGTCGGGCCATCTTCGTTGGAGTCATTGAGTGGCAATGACAACTGCTATGAATCATGGGTTATAGTGAGGAAATAAGTATGACATTAAGTGTCAGTTGTGCGCTTCTTTCACGGTGCATTCAGGGCTTTAAGTCCTGCCCTTTGTTGGGAACCAGAGTTGCACACTGACATGTCGAAAGACATGATTCCCTAAATAGTGCACTACATAGTCCCCTAAAAGTGGAGCAATTCAAGCACAGACTAAACCTCCTGTGTTGTCTGTAGCCAACGCTGCACCGATACAACAGTTTAACCAGACAGATGGATCTCGTCGAAGAAGAGGGTGCTGAAAACGTGTCCTGCCTCCTCTACCCAGAGAAGATGCTCCGATGCACCGTGTCAGGACAGTATTTACTCAGAGGGAGCCAGCTCTCCGCCTCGTTCATGTAAGCCTCCTTCCTCCTCATTTCTAGTTTGCGTGTACCCCGGCCCAATCCCCCATCTTGGACAGGAGCACACTGATTAATGATTACTGAAAATAAAGCAAGTAAATGGTTCTCAAATTGAAAGAACTTTGACTGCGTATCTACATCTATTTTTAATGAGAATAATTATATTAAGAATAATAATTAAATACAACTGAAATAACAACATCAAAGTGGCATAATTTAAAGCCACAAATAGAAGGCTTTGTTAAAAATTAAAGACCTTTATTGGTGTGTGTGTGTCTGTTTGTGTGGGTATGTGTCTGCGCGTGCATGTTTGGTCATCCTATCCAGTATTTCAGATGTTGAGGTGAACACAAGAACCCTTCTGGAATGTTCTCCGGAGGCGATTCAGCCCTCCGAGGAAGCAGGCGACTCAAAGCCCTTTGTCGTGTGCCGAGTGGACCACCCTTTCTCCTCTCTCACGATCCTTCTGAACGTGTCAGGGCCGGACACTCACGGCCTCTTCTGCCGCACATTCAGTTCTGAATTGCTGGGTAATTTGGTGGCACAAGATCATCCATACACCCTTCCATACCCCTCACAAGATATACCTGACAATTTGATTTTGACTGCGGGTGTGTGTGTGTGTGTGTGTGTGTGTGTGTGTGTGTGTGTGTGTGTGTGTGTGTGTGTGTGTGTGTGTGTGTGTGTGTGTGTGTGTGTGTGTGTGTGTGTGTGTGTGTGTGTGTGTGTGTGTCTGTCACAGAGGTGCTGCCTCCACCACTGAACATCACTGCGGAGGTGAAAGAGGGGCATCTGCTGGTGAGCTGGGGCCTTCCCTACAGTCTGTCCTCCAAGAACCCTTGGTGCTTCCACTACCAGGTTGACGACAAACAACAGGTACAGGACTACTTTACCCACGCTGTTGAACAACATTGCCACCACTCTCTGAGTGGTTGCCAAAGATATACAGACATATAGATGGATGGACAAACAGACGGACAGACAGACTGACCTAAAAAGGGAGACTTCTTGATGGATGGATGACTGAAGACAGAAAGACATCCAGACAGATAGATGTATAGGTGGATAGACAGGCAGACAGACAGTTCACAGTACCCCAATCCTCCATTCCGATCTCTTGCAAATGATGTCCGCCAGGTAAATGAAATTGAAGGCACAAACCACCTGGAGAGGCCAGTGGATCCTGCTCTCGGCTACGCAGTCAGGGTAAGGACGAGGAAGAACCCGAGCTGTCTGGGGCCTGAGGAGTGGAGCGCCTGGAGTGACACGATTGGTCAGTGGTGTTTTCGTCTATCTCTCGGTACACTAGTTGTATCCATAAAGTACTAGTAGTACTACCATTGTAATACAATCACACTTTTATGAATCGTGAAAATTAACCTGGAGTGTAAAGTGAATAGAAAGGATTCTTATCATTTTGTGCTTGTGTGTTGTGTGTTGTGTTGTTTGTTGTGTTTGTGTGTTTAGCTTTGCCCGCTGGGTCAGGCTTCAATCTAAACAATGTTTTGATCGGCAGTATTTTACTTGGAACACCGATGATCGTTTTGGCTCTACTGTTACTGCTTAGACAACTTAGGTAACACACACACACACTCACTTACACACACACACACACACACACACACACACACACACACACACACACACACACACACACACACACACACACACACACACACACACACACACACACACACTCTCTCTCTCTTTCTCTCGCTCTCCCTCAGCGTTCTGTGACTTTTAACCACAGATCCATACCTGACACACAGTTGAACTTGACCCAACAAGGGAGTGAATCGCTTTGGTTTATCTGGCTCAAGTTAAGTTTGTTTATTTGCACAATGACAGATTGCATATTAAAAAAGAACAGAAATAGTGCATAAGACTCAAAAAAAAGACACTAAAAATAAAATCATGGAAAAAACCTACAGTGATAGAATGGTGTATTATGGTGAGCTGGGTTGAGTGTGTGTGTGTGTGTGTGTGTGTGTGTGTGTGTGTGTGTGTGTGTGTGTGTGTGTGTGTGTGTGTGTGTGTGTGTGTGTGTGTGTGTGTGTGTGTGTGTGTGTGTGTGTGTGTGTGTGTGTGTGTGTGTGTGCGAGTGTGGGTGTGTTTCAGTGTGTGTGAAATTATGTAAATTATGGGGAGTGAGTGATGAGTGCACAGATGAGAACAAAACTGTGAAGCGTTTCTCTAAGGCCACACACTTGAAGTTAATTTCCTCAAACACGACGCCAAGAAAGTAAGACGCAGGAGGGTGTTAAAAAGATATACATAGGGCACATCTCTGTTTCCCTCTTACTAACTGTATGGTGTGTGTGTGTGTGTGTGTGTGTGTGTGTGTGTGTGTGTGTGTGTGTGTGTGTGTGTGTGTGTGTGTGTGTGTGTGTGTGTGTGTGTGTGTGTGTGTGTGTGTGTGTGTGTGTGTGTGTGTGTGTGTGTGTGTGTGTGTGTTGTGTTTTCAGGGTGTCGAAGCTTCTCTTCCCTCAGATTCCTCAACCACCAAAGAAGTACAAGCACTTCCTGAAGAGACCCACATCATGTACTGTGAGTAAAACAATGATACATTTTACACACATACACACACAGCGCATTCATATCCATGTTTAACCATGGCCTGCGTATTAAGCTGTGCTGTGCCTGCTCCTCCAGTTTCTCCCTGTGGTCCGGGCTGCATATGAGGAGCACATCACAGTGGTGGAGGACATGCAGAGCTCAAACGATGACCTGAAACATGACCTCTGACCTGCCAAATGTTTCTCAATGGAATCTGTGTGGCTTGTGTTCCTCAGGTTGCACTTAAATGGGATGAGCGTGTCATCCATCCATCCAAACAGTACGGATGACAGCGTGAACTCACCACTGCTCTGAGCAATGGGTGAGGTCATGCTGTCATCCAAACATTTGGGATGACCGTCGCTGTCCTACTTGTATCCCCAATGGGACGTCTCTTGCCTCTCTGGTTATCATTAAAAGAAACTACTAACAAGCCGAGTGCAGCTGTGTTTCTTGGGTGTGTGTATGAAAACATGTGTATCTCACTGCGTGTTAGGGTTGTGAGGACAGTGTGTGAGTGTACCCCTGTATTCAATCATGGCCTGGCTTAGAAGTGCTGTCCACAATAGACCCTTTAAGAAAAAAGATGCTCTCAAACATGGAGTACAGCGATCGAACATTCTCTTCCCGATACAGATATTCAGGCGCTAATATCGGCTGATACTATTGGCTGATAGCGGTTTTCACATACAAGCCATTTTTTTACACAAATAACATAAATGTATAGGCCTATTATATTTGAGAAGGAAACAGAAATGTCTCTACTGTGTGTTTACAACTCAAGAAATGTGCTGAGGTCCTGAGTGGAATCAAGCCTATTTTATTAAGAGGTTTTGTGGATTGCAGTAAAAGACATGCATCAGCAAAGACTATGGTTTTACTGCAACAAGACAGAGAATACAGTTAAACAGTTAAACAAATACGACTCAAAAACAGGAAAGGCATGAAAGAATCATTATCTATATGTCTATTCTATATATGTATAGATATTTTGAAGATTATTTCCATTCCATAAGAGCCACATTGATCCTGATTGGTACTGTTGCTCAGGGAGCTTGCAGATGAGGCTGAAGACATTCAGTGATCGAACCCAGAACCTTTCAGCTGGGATTTGAATCAAGCTATCCCCCTGACTCCACTGTGTTTTGGTGGCATCGGCGAAAACCAACCCAAACATTATAATATCATTAATTAACACATTGTGGGATTGTGTGTGGATGATGGCTTGTTTACAGCCTCACCTGGCCCGGGTCAGACTGATTGGTTTCTGGGGCTGGGTGAGGCTGCACACCTGTTGTGCAGTGACCAATCAGTGTGCCCAGGTTGAACCAGCCACCACCACACACACTCTGGGATCATCAGCGTGGCAGCATGGATCACCTCCTCATGTATTATGGCGCATTTCCACTAGCACGGCTCGGCTCGATACGGCACGGCACGGCTCGGAACGGCTCGGCTCGGCTCGGTTTGGTTGTGTTTCCATTACAACTGGTGCCTCCTCGACATGGGTGGGGTCGTCATAACACGGCTGCGCGAAACCGCTGTGACGTCATTTACACGGCGCCGAGCAACGTACAAATCCGGAAGACCAGAACAACAACAACGCGTGGTGCCGTCGAGCTCCCTCTGAATCCGTTCTTCGGCAACCAGAGTCAGGAATGTCTGGACCTCCTCCACCGACCAAGGAGTGGATTTTTTCTGAAAAGCAAAGGAATGCTAATAAAGCGCTATGCCTATAGTATTCTCACTCATGCAATTTTTTTTTGTCATAAACGCATAGAACAAGTGAATATACGATGATGGTTAGTTAATTAGTGAAGGCCCATGATTACACAAACCATCCCAATGCGTTACGTAATGAACCTGTCAGCACCCCCGCAGAAAAAACATCCCATTGGCTAAACAAAACCAAAAAGGACTGCGCCCGCTTCCCCTTTACGAGGTCGTGCGTCAGTCTGTGAGCACGCGAATAGTCGGCGTCGAGCCGAGCCGAATACCGAGCCGAACCACGTTGCTAGCGCGAAATGCGCCATTACTGTCTACAAACTTTTACAATAAACCAGTTTCCCACACCACCACCCTGCATACTTGCCTGGAGGAGCACATTAAAAGTCACCTAGGTGGTGTGTGGCATTGCTAAACACAGGTTTATATTAATATTATAAAAAGATTAAGGAGGGTACAAAAACACAAACACATACAGGCAGAATTCATTACATTGTAAAAACTGACAGAAGTCAGTGCCACAATAACAGAGAAAAAAGCTCAAGAAATTATAAATATTGCTTTTTTAAAGCAAAGGAATGCTAATAAAGCGCTATGCCTATAGTATTCTCACTCATGCAATTTTTTTTGTCATAAACGCATAGAACAAGTGAATATACGATGATGGTTAGTTAATTAGTGAAGGCCCATGATTACACAAACCATCCCAATGCGTTACGTAATGAACCTGCAACCCCCGCAGAAAAAACATCCCATTGGCTAAACAAAACCAAAAAGGACTGCGCCCGCTTCCCCTTTACGAGGTTGTGCGTCAGACTGTCATGTGTGGCGGGGGTCGTCGGCGTCGACGGCTGAATACACGGGCAGAACCGCGTTCCCTAGCCAAGCCATCAGCAGCTCCTGGAGCCTGTTCTTGTAGTTGTCCCCCACTGGAAAACAATGATGCCAACTATTTAATTCCGAATTAATTAATTCCGCTTTAAAAACATCATGTAAACGTGGTAAGTGACGCGTCACAGTGACATTTAAAGCGAGGGGTTACAGGCACGTGTTACAGTTGTATGTTACAGGGATGCGTTAGAGTGACGTGTAACACTGATGTGTTACAGTGACAGGTTACACTGGTGTGTAATAGGGAAATAATACAGTGGAGCGTTACCGTTACATGTTACAGTGACATGTCAAGGTAACCGGTAACAGTGGCGGGTTACAGCGATGGGGATCTATTCCTTATGGGTTTTGGTGTAAACACGTTCCTGCATCATGTTTCTTACCCTTTTCTTTCATTGTGCAAACAAAGAATAGGAAGATGGCAACAGAAGGGCTCTTACCAGGAAGGGGGTGGCAGTTGGCCCTCAGGAGCCCCTCCAGGTGCTCCAGGGCCTGCCCGGCGGCCACCTTCTCTGCCTCCTTCTTGGTGGAGCTAAGCTCTGACGGGGAGGAGGTCAGGGTCACGTTAGCGATTCATCCTCACATAGACGAGCAAAAGTGTCTTTGCATCATCGTAGTCGCTTTTCGAGTGTGTCTCGGTGTTGGAGAATGCGTTGTGTTTAGTCTTCCGATAAATTAACCGATGGAAAGACACATCGATGTGAACGTGTTTAAGAGACGCGAACAACATATCGCCATCCTGAACTAGTAGAGAGTCTGAACCGGCCATCGATTTTCAGAGCACATTTGTAAGTACCATCTGTATTTTTATAATTGCACGTGGTGGCAAGATTTAGTTGGTGCATGACATGATGACACAGTCTAGTCTCTCTTCACCTATGGAATAGGAACATATATACCAGTGGAGCTTTTACGCGTTGATTCTACATGTTACTTGTGACATGTCAAAGGCGTAACCGCGGTACGTCCAACAGTTGGGGGTCTGGGTTATCAAGGGCCGATGGGGACTATTCCTTATGCTAGGGAGTTTTGGTGTAATACACGTTTCCTGCATATCATGTTTCTTACCCGCTTTGTTCATTGTGCAAACACAGAATAGGAGATGTGCAACAGAAGGGCTCTAACAGGAAGGAGGGTGGACATAGATATAGTATGCCATCAGGTAGCTCCTGCAGGTGCTTCAGGGCTTGCCAGCAGCCAATGGGCACCGCATGCCACCTTCTGATGCTCTCGCTTCTTGTGGAATGTCTAAGCTCACTGAGCGGAGGAGGCAGTCAGGGGAGTCACGCCTGAGTATGCGATTCATCTACTCATCCATAGACCGCACGCGACAGAGCTGTCTGTTTGCTTTGCATATCGTATAGGTCGACTTTGTCGAGTGATGGGGTCTCGGGTGTTGGTGTGCGATGCGTTGTGTTTAGTGAGCTTTCGATAAAGACCGATGGAAAGACAGATGGACTGACGAAGTGTAGAGAGACAGAGAAAAAATATCCCCACCTGGACTTTGAAAATAGAATGAGCCATTAATCGGACCAATCGATGTTTCAGATGGCACAGTTGGTCAAGGCTACCCGATTCTTCGTTCTGATTAATGGATTTCTATATCTTGCATCAGGGCGCAGCCTAGATTTAGTTAGTTGCATGAAATGAAGAACAGCCAGTCTCTCTCCACCTATGGAAGAACCACATAACAGTAAGCTTTAGGGTTCAGTAGATGTGTGTGTGTGTTGTGTGTGTTGTGTGTGGTGTGGTGTGTTGTGTGTGTGTGTGTGTGTGTGTGTGTGTGTGTAGTGTGTGTGGTTAGTGTGTGTGTGTGTGTGTGTGTGTGTTGTGTGTTGTAAGTACCTCTATAGGTGCAAAGGGCTCAGAAGACAAGGCTTTCATCACAGGTCACATGTAGGCCGCTCCTACTGCCCCCTCCTGGTCTGCGCGCCTGGTGGGGTCGGAGGTCAACCTTTTCGGTCCACTTCTACGGAGCCGAGAATAGAACTTGCGCCCCCACCATCTGAAACCAAGGGCCATTGGCATTCTAAAACCAGCTACATCTGTTATTCCTTATATAGGTTGGATAGGTACTGTGTGACGGGTTTAAATTCAGCAGCGCAAATTCCTAGTACACATCATAATTAACAGAATGTAATTCTAGGTTAATAACCTCAATAATAAGAGAGCAAAATATATATGTACAAGAACCTCTACAAAAAGAATCGGAACTTCTGAAACCAAAATCTGACCACTACTCTTACTAAGCATCACTGACCTGTGACTTTGACAGCATCTGCGGTACCATACACCGGGTAACAGATGTTTCCAAGACCGGCCGCCACCTTTTGTAGTCTGACTTTGACCTCACCTTGGATTTCAGAGAAACAAGGACAAAACCACTTTAGGTGAGTATCTAAGCGCGCCAATTCCTTCATTGCACTGTTTCTGCCTCGGAGCATTTGTATGAACATGCCTTGCACAAAGGTCAACCATAGCAGTAGCAGTTTGGTCTTTCTGATGAAGAAATAATATAATATGATGATGTAAATGAATTTTTCCAACATCTCCATACTTCATACATCCATACTCCATTGATTACAAAAAAGCCAGGAGAAACAGCTTATATCTTTTGATCACAGACCAGTATTTCTCTTTAAGATAGCACTCAACGTACATCAAACATCCAACATTTAAACATTCTCGAGTAAAAAACAAACTCTGAAGGCAGATTACAACAGCAGAGTCAGAGCAGTATTGCTTTGATAG
>OLKM01004014.1:0-26510 GCA_900291075.1 Melanogrammus aeglefinus | reverse complement strand
CCAAACACTAAACACGAATCACACTCGCTCCCCTCACGCCCCTGCACTACACATTACCATCCTTAAGGATCTTGACCTATGACCCAACTGCAGGTGTAAAAACTGCCCCTGTACCTCATGATATATAGCGCTAGGCACTAATCGTAAACGGGGAGGCCATACGTTTGTGTTGACTGAAGCCCCTTATCATTGGGGGCCCTTTTCATATCCAGAGATTCATTTCCTCATCTTTATCCCTATACCTTATTTATGTGAGTTATTAAATATGGAATTAATGCAGCAGACCAGTAAAGGGCAGACGAGCCAGGTTGCTAGGTACCATTCGGCGGGCTGCTTATTTATACTTCACCTGCAGATTTTGTTTTTGTGTTCATTTTTTTGGGTCGGCCCACGTTTCGTTCTATATTTGGCTCGGTGCGTACGACACTGCGTGCTCTTCCTGTCCCTTACCTGGTTACTCATTTCCGCAAAGGAATTGTGATCGACTGAAATCATTTCAAATCAATTCAAATAGTACATATAATACAACCAGATGTACAGTATGTTTACTAGCATGTATAAACTTTCGGATCACCAAACTTGGCTGGCCATCCTCATTCCCAAAAACAAAATATGCTAATATTAAGGTATATCAGCAAAAATATTGTGTTATTATTATTAAATCCCTTGATATGATGAGGATTTCATCAGAAGCATCATCCCCATCTGTGTGTGAGACACTCTGTGTGGATGACTACGACATGGGAGAGTCCACCTAGCTCCCAAACAATCCACGCGTACTCTGTTGACCGGGGCCTTATAATGAGGACCCAACAGCCTTCCTGCCTTCTGATTGGATGCTAACCATGAGTTTCCTTGGCTTCTGGTTGGCAGAGCACTGTGGACAAGCTCATTAAGAAGACCAACCTGGCGCTCGTGATCGGGACACACTCCTGGAGAGAGCAGTTTGTGGAGGCGGTTACCGTGAGCGCCGGTGAGGACCTGTGCTGTGTGTGTGTGTGTGTGTGTGTGTGTGTGTGTGTGTGTGTGTGTGTGTGTGTGTGTGTGTGTGTGTGTGTGTGTGTGTGTGTGTGTGTGTGTGTGTGTGTGTGTGTGTGTGTGTGAGAGAGAGTGAAAGTGTGTGTATGTGAGTGTGTGTTTGACAGCGTGGTTGCACGTGTGTGTGTGTGTGTGTTTGACCGCTTGTGTATGTGCGTGTTTGAAAGTGGTTGTACGTACGTGCGTGTGTGTGTGTGTGTTTGACAGTGTGTGTGTGTGCGTGTGTGTATGTGTGTGTGTCTTTGGAAGCGTGCACATGTGTGTTTGTGTGTGTGTGTGTGTGTGTGTGTGTGTGTGTGTGTGTGTGTGTGTGTGTGTGTGTGTGTGTGTGTGTGTGTGTGTGTGTGTGTGTGTGTGTGTGTGTGTGTGTGTGTGTATGTGTTCGTGTGCACCTATGTGTGTGAGAGAAAAGGTAGGAAACTGTATTTAGCAGTTGACATTTTTTTGTGGCAGTCAAAGAAGAATAACCAGTTGTAACCAAGTCTAAATGTTAAATTATGTGTGATATTTTCACCTGCATGCGTGAAATTAAAATTCCAGCCACTGGCTGATTAATGACATTTAACGACACCACCTTTAATTTGTCAAGTAATCAGTAAGTAATCACACACTTGAACATACACACAATTGGAAACACACAAAACCACCGACACACACATATATATGCGCTATCCATATCCATTAAAGAGCCTCACGCTGGTATTCAGACTTATTTGGCCGGATCTAGTGTTACCCTTCGAGCAAGGTAACTGCGGTCGGCTCTTGATTAAGTTCACTGCACTTCCATCACGCTGATTGACACTGCTATGGAGGACTCATAAAAGGAACACAGCCAAAGACACATACAAAGAGATTCAATTTCTGAATAATCTGATAACAACAACGTTAAGACTCAAGTAAAACTGAGAACCTGTTTGGTAAACTGAGCTTGGAGCCACTATGTGTTTGGAATATAAACCACATATTCATAAGTTTTTTTGAAATGCGGATTTAAAATGTAGACCTGTGAGGAGAATGCCAAAAAAGGTTAATTAAAATACAATCGTTCTTTGGATGGGTAAATACCGCCCTCTATTGGAGGGTATTATTCATTACAGTTAAGGGACATTAAATGAGCGCTTCGACGCAAAACAGCTCAGTGGTTAATTAGCTAATAGTTGTTATTCTAATATTTTTCGAGGATCGCAGTGTCAATTCGGTTAATTAAACACAACTTATGTTCTGTATGTGTCTCGTCGGCGAGCTCAGTATTACGTTAATACTTTAGTTGAATACGTCTAATACTTACTCCCTGCCAAAGTGAATAATTTGGAGTGTTGCATTGTACATTTTCAAGCAGTTACACTTGGAGATTTCTATATCATGGCATTGGATACAATTTTTGGATACAATCTGATTGTACTTGCTTTTGACCATGCTTTTGTGTATGAGTACCATTTCAATTATAATGATCTATATATAACTACTATCTTAATCTTTGGCCTTCTCTCCCACCACCCCTCTCCTCCCCTTTGTCCCTCTCTCTCCTCTCTCCTCCCCTTTGTCCCTTTCTCTTTCTCCTCCCCCTCTCCTCCCCTTTGTCCCTCTCTCTCTCCTCCCCTTTGTCCCTCTCTCTCCTCCCCCTCTCCTCCCCTTCATCCCTCTCTCTCTCCACCATCCTCCTCCCCCTCTCCTCCCCTTCGTCCCTCTCTCTCCTCTCTCTCTCCTCCCCTTTGTCCCTCTCTCCTCCGTCCTCCTCTCCCTCACCTCCACTTCGTCCCTCTCCCTCCTCCTTCTCTCCTCCCCTTCGTCCCTCTCTCTCTCCTCCGCCGTCTCCCTCCCAGGCGACGAGGACGATGACGAGGAGCACCTGCCCTCCTGCCTGGACTACGTCATGCACTTCATCACCGTGTTCTGGAAGGTGCTGTTCGCCTGCGTGCCGCCCACCGAGTACCTTCAGGGCTGGGCCTGCTTCTGCACCTCCATCGCCATCATCGGCATGCTGACCGCCGTCATCGGGGACCTGGCGTCCCACTTCGGCTGCACCGTGGGCCTCCGGCGACTCGGTCACCGCCGTGGTGTTCGTGGCCCTGGGAACCTCCATCCCGGGTGAGCCCCGACCTTCACCCCCATGTAGTGACTCTCCTCCGCCTGGTCCGGCTGTTCAGAAGCCAGTTCCTGCAGCACTTAGTGGCTCAGTATTAATCGTATGCTGTTGTTCCCCTAACCCTAAAGGCTTAGTTATGGTTCCATGACGCAAGTACCACTCAATCGCTTTGACGCAGTCGTGAACCTGATTTGGTTCCGCGTCGGGTTTACGTTAGCGGAGCTATCACAGCCCTTGCTGCTACGTCGCCTCGATGCAAGGTTAACCACCTTTGCGTAAACCCCTTTGCGATGCGTCGACGTGGACCCATAACTAAGCCTTAATCCTAACTCCAACCCTACCACTCACCTGTTAGTCACAACGCATAAAGCATCCGCCAAAGGGCTGAACCTGAATGCCTCGTCTGGTGTGTCCGCCTCACATGTTAGGTGAGACAGTACTTTATTGATCCTAGACGGGAGATTGGGGAGCATCAGATATATATAAGATGTACATCGCACTCATGAATGAAGGGCCTCCATGGTCGGCTCCTGTAAGCCCCTAACCTCTCCCTACCGGCCCCCCCCCTCCACCAGACACCTTCGCCAGCAAGGTGGCCGCCACGCAGGACCAGCACGCCGACGCGTCCGTGGGCAACGTGACGGGCAGCAACGCGGTCAACGTGTTCCTGGGCATCGGCGTGGCGTGGTCGGTGGCCGCCATCTACTGGGCCTCCAAGGGCATGGAGTTCCGCGTGGACCCGGGCTCGCTGGCCTTCTCCGTCACGCTCTTCACCGTCTTCGCCTTCTTCACCATGGGCGTGCTGCTGTTCCGGCGCCGACCCTCCATCGGCGGGGAGCTGGGCGGGCCCCGCAGCTCGCGCATCGCCACCAGCCTGCTGTTCCTCGGCCTCTGGTTTCTCTACATCTTCTTCTCCAGCCTGGAGGCCTACTGCCACATCAAGGGCTTCTGAGGGGAGGGAGTGAAGGGGGAGAGAGGTGGAGAGAGAGGGAGAGAGAGAGTGAGAGAGTGGAGAGAGAGAGAGGCAGAGAGAGAGAGAGAGAGGGAGAGAGTGGAGAGAGTAGAGAGGGAGAGGAGAGAGAGGAGAGAGAGAGAGGGAGACAGAGAGAGAGAGAGAGAGCGAGAGAGAGGAGTTGAGAGAGAGAGAGGAGTTGAGAGAGAGGAAGGGAAGAGGTAGAGAGGAGTGGAGAGAGAGGGAGAGGTTAGAGAGGAGAGGGGGAGAGAAGAATGTAGGGAGAGAGGGGAAGAGGGAGAGAGTAATGGAGAGAGGGGAAGAGAGAGAGAGAAAGGGAGGGAAACAGCCACATATCATCCACGCTCATCCCCATTGTTCAGTGTAGCCCAGTTGCTACGGTTAACGGTGTTCACGCTCCGTCGCGCCCCCTGTGCATTGGGACCACGCAGACACGCAGACTTTACACACACACACACACACACACACACACACACACACATATTTTTAATGTACATTAGTTTTTTTTTTAAGTTTTAGTTTTAAAGATCCCCATTCTGCTCTCCTTATCGCAGGTGTTCTGTCCCCGATTCATTTACCCACGCCCACCCAGTGAGATGACCCAGGTCTCGGTCCACTGGAGCGAGGTCAGGAGAAAGGCCCGACCCTCCCTACCATTTACCTTAATTTAATTGGAACAAATCAGTCCCGTGTTTCCATTTCAGGTTAGTTTCTTATTTCTCTGCAAACTCAGTGTCCGATATTATTTCTGTTAAATAAATCTTTCTATCCGTTTCAGTTTATTTTAGTCAGTTCCAGTAAACAACAATCACACTGAACACACACACATTGTGTTAAAACAGGGCAGAGGAGGGGTGGTGGTTAGTTTGTGCACGGAAGAGTGAATACCAAGAATTAAGAGCGCCAGAGATAAGAAAGGCTTAGGGTTTAGGGTACGGGTTTAAACACCGCAAAGGATTCAGGCCACATCCATCTACCCTGATTGATTCTGCTACCGTGCCGATGAAGGAAAGTGGACCCGGACTTTCAGTTCCTTCAGCCGGACGCACACGGGAAAGAAGAATGCCCCTTGGTCCATTCAACCAGCCATGTTTTAAACACCCTCTTCAGCACGGTTCTGCGCGTCATTCCTCCATCCCCCAATCCGCCTCTGTCCAAACAAACCTTTGATGAGGAGAGGGAAGGAGTGCAATGTTTACAAAAAACCACATGTGAGACGAGCGTGGACCTAATGGAAGGCCTGAAGATGTTTGTCTGGCTGGAAGGATCCCAGGTGTCGTGCTGTTTTACATACTGGTGTACTTGGAGCTCATAGATATCATCGCATTCGATAGACAACAAGGATAACACTGACCGAGAGTCGGACTCGTCCACAGGCTACATATGGCGTATCGACACACGACCATGCCATGTGCTGACACACTACACACACAAGAGAGTAACACAATTGAATCACTTGCTTAACACGGTACATTGACACACTGCACACAACACAACACACTGAATCCACACTGCTAGCTAATGTACAGACTGTAAATACAGTAAGATTAATTTCCTGTGACATGCATCACATATACTCTGTAACTCCATCCCTTCCTTGAACTAAGGACTCCTCCTCATTTCAATGTAACTGAACTGGGACTGGACCCAAGACTGTTTGGAATCCAGATTCATCCTCTTAAGATGAAGTGTGCAGGAAATGCAGTCCGGATCTGAAGTGATTATTTAGTAAATATGGTGTCGTGTTTGAGAATGGTCACACTTTAGTCTGTCAAAGTGAGTTACTGTCCACTGATGCTGAGCCAAACATGTGTTATCTTTGAAGCAGAGTAGAGAAGCAGAGGGTTTAACATTTAGGTTCTAACAGTGATCTAAACGGTTTTAGATTTGAGATCAATGAATTAAATTCTGTTTGTCTCATCAAAATTTGTTTAAGGATACTCAGGCTGCTAACATATTAATTTAGCAGCCTAAGGAAGTCAGGCATCAAAGCTAATAATAGCTCTTTCAATCAACACTGATATCATTCTAAAGGTGATTACATTATCCCTGCCCCTTGGGGTATATATTCACACTATAACGTGATAACAGGTTAGGCAAGGAAATTGTTAAATGAATCCCACAGCAAAGAAAAAAGATTAGCTAACAGTGATAATATAACAGTGTTATAATACAGCATTGTATTCTGTAACTGATTAATATTTTTCCACGCTAATTTGATGTGACAAAGGACAACGTTTTGAGAGCTCATTTTAAAGCTACAAAGAAAAAACATGTGCCTGTTCTAATCCGGTTTAATCCTCCTTGTTTACCCTGTTAAGATTATAGAAACACTGCAACAACACTAATACAATTCAGATTAATGCCTAGCACTTCTGGCGGTTTTAAATATTAGAATTATGCAAAGATAATAATATATCGGAGATGCTATTTTTTATTTCAAATGTGTATAATATTATATATACAGTATATATATATACATATATTGCCTGATTAGGCAGTGAAAAGGAATAGTGAGTGATTGAATGTGTATGCTAACTAAGGATCCAACAAATGTACCTTTTCCTCCCCTCATGTCTCTACTTAATGGTGAAATGTAAATACACAAACCTCATTGGGTAATTTTCCAGGTCAGTGGACAGTAACCAATCAGCTATCAGCATTTTGAAGTTCTCCTACTCTCAAACGCAAGGCAAACACACCTGTGACAGTTTAATCTTCAAGACTGGTCATCAAGAGAAAATAATGGGAGAAGAAAGAAGTTACACTTTTCTTCATCCACCAAGGACATTTGTAATATCATTGGCTCCTAAGCTCACAGAACAACTGTGGGCTACAAGCATCCAAACTCTTGTGCTGATATGTTGTGCTTGCTAAACCATACTAGGGGGCATCTTAGTCCTCAACGGGACAGATTTAGGGCTAATTGTAGAAAATCACAATTTTAGTGGCTTGACAGCTGTGGTCGGTATTGTGGGTAATGACCCCTAATCCATGGGATTCCCATGAGTCCATTTCTGTGGCATGCATCCTGACAAGACTATCATAGCATGGTTATGGCATGGTTAACTCCAACTAATTTGCATGGGTAGTAAGAGGCGGAACAGTGTCATCATGAGAGAGCAACCCTCAAAGAGGTCACAGTGACCTCTAACATCACTCGTAGGCAGATCAGATCATCCGGCAGTACTACGTACCCATACCCACACAAAACAAAAATGACTATTATACAGGATACTTATCGAATGCCTTAAATAAACGTTAAAAACTACGCTAATAGTATATTAATTCCTTCGGTTTTCCAAACTTTGTCTCTGTTGGTTTTTTTATCGTTTATGTCCACCATGTTTTTAATACACATGCACCAGAACCCGAATTACCCTCTAGGGACGTTCATTCAGGTCACTGATTTAAGTCAGAGATTTGGATGAAACTTACATCCCTTCTCTGCTGAGACAATGTGTCACCCCATTGTGTCCTGTGTAGCACAATGCTAGGGTACAGTTGGTGTAAAACCACCCCAATATAGAGTGGAATGTCCTAAACCGGTATATATGAAATATAATCCATCCAGAGTCAACTGCGCACCCTCATCCCTCACCCATGTGTAGGAGCTGTATTATATGTCTAAGACAGGTCATGACCTAACCATGAAATGATGAGGTAGGATCAAACCTGTTAATTGCATGTAAGGTCTTGAATGATGGACTGAAAGAGGTGTGGTATGCCCTGGATATGTTTAAGTGTCTACATCGAAAAAAGCGGTTGGCGACATGGAAAACGTAGCGAACACAACAAGTGGGGTCAGATTTTGCATAACAGCAAAACATTTTATTTGATTTTCCGGGTATTTTAGTGATTTGGTTCAAAGCCAGTATCACGCAAAATTTGGGGCAGTCTCCCTTTGGTTGTTTGATATTAAAACATGACAAGTATTTACAAAGATAGATTGGCCGATAAGCAGGGAGTGTTGTGAGCTTTGATATATTCAGATAACTGAAACTAAGTAAATTCACTGCCTAATATTGTTATTATTATATTACTGCAAGGATTTAGTTTCTAGTGCTGCCACAGTGTCATTCTCCCCAACCCCCTCTAGAAGTTTACAACTGATAAGTGCTCTAAAGGTAGATTTTATTACTCCTGTTATTCATGATAATATTTCGTAGCTACCCAATTTGTTAACCCTATAGACAAACCATACTTTGTACAAATTTCGTAAAATCGACTTTATACCGTTTCCTCACATATATAACTAAGGTGGGTTTTTGTATTTCTTAACAATCTAGTAGTAGTGAGAACAAAATGGATTGTGTGGTAGATGATGTGTCGATGATATTGTTAGCAAACACACCATGGATTACATTTTGATCAATGTTTCACAGCGAGGATGCTCCCATTCAAACCAGTCAGTGAAGTGTCTCATAGTGAAAATATTTTATTCAAACGCACATTACTTTGTCTGTGGACTCGTTTGTTTCTGTTTTACAAACACCTGTGTATATTTTTTCTGACGAGATTATTTATTTATTTACACAGATTATTTATGTATAGAAAAAAATTGTACTGCAGTTTTTCGACGTACACTGTAGGTTCAACGTGCAATACAGATATATTTAACACATTATTACTTCAATATCTTTGATGTGAACTGAACTCCAGCTAGGAGGTTAAAACTAAGACATCAGACATGATCTTCTCTCTAGTGTTTCTCGCACCCTTTTTGCCAACCCATCATCATCTATTCCCTTTCTCTGAGGAAGAAACGTTTTTAAACGTTATGTTAAGTAGCATGTTTACAACGGGAAACTGTCGAATATTTCCAGTATCTTACTGTCAGCTTTGGGGTGTCACGACAAGCATACGGGGGCATGAAAAGGGGGCCACTTCAAAGCACAGCGGTCGCCACACAAGCCTTTAATAAGCACAGCAGTGACGAGCAGAGACGCTGTAAGATCAGAGGTCAAGCAGCTAGCTGCAACGGTAGCCTACCTATCGTACTCCCTCCCGCCAAATCACACGTCTGCGCCCCTGAACTTAAAAAGCAACGGTTACATCAAAGGTTTCCCTCGGCTCGCTTGTGGCCTTTGACCGAGTAGAGACTGTCTCTGTAACAGTTGGTGTATGGTATATAGAGTGTTACTAATAGTTAACCCAATGTGTCCTGCTTCTCCCCGGATGATGTGGCCCAGCGCCGCGCACCTGCTCTCCGCCCCCATAGAACTGTTTACAATGTCGCAACATGATTCTGTGTTTTGATAAACTTCTGTACCAACTGTCTAGCGGTGCCCTTGGCTGTTCTTGTAGCTAGATGTGATGTCCACCCCGCCCCAGTGTTCGTATGACTCGTGTTTCCTCTAAAGACGCATGGTGTACGTGTGGTAGCAGCATGATCTACGATGATGGATGTTTCTATACATATGTGATGATAGGTTGATTCCTGTGATTGACTTCTAACAAAACCCGACCTTTTTTTGTAACAAACAATAAACGAAGCGGCATAAGAAAATACATTACATGTGAATGGAAACGTGTACTAACCTGGTAACGTAACATGGACACCGGGACTTGTGTGTTTTAACACACAACTACAGGCATACACATATGAAAGGATTCTGTGTCTGTGTAATTATATTTCCTTTACAAGCTGTGAAATGAGAGCCTTCTCTGTTTTTGTTAAGGCTGTGCCTGAGACAAATACCATTCAATTCCATCTTGTTGGTGTAAAATATTTCTGTGTGTATCCCCCATCCCCCCCCCCCCCCCCCCCCAGTCTCGCTCTGTAACCAGTGTCTTGTGGCGTTTTACCCGTGATGAAACTTCTCTTTGCCTGAACCTTTGTAGGGTTACAACGACTGAGTTATAACAATACCATGTGATAGAGATATACATTATTCAATACTGTAATAAATTATTAACCAAAATGGATTTTTTAAACAAAATGATTGTGGAAAAAATAAGCAAATAGGGATGACGCTTGTTTTGGGAATATGGCATGAGGTGTTAATGTGTTACTGAAAGAAATTAAGATTTTTATTGAGCTGAGGTAGACCTTATTTAAATATAGTTTATTTATTTTCATCGCTAACTGTGTCTGTGTCGTTATTCTTTGCAGCACCCCTAGATAAAAACTGATCCGAAAATAAACTTGTTGTTTCACTTTGGCAATTTATTGGGTTTTTCGATCATAGATTATACGGTTTCTATAGAGTGGGCCAGCACCTTAGGGGTCTTGATGCCCTCAGTTTTTGCTTCTTCTATTTAAGCTTTATATTGAAAAAATGGTCACGACGCACGTCGCATTGGTCGCGTCGTAGGCCGCATTGGTCGCGACGTAGGTCGCTCGTCTCGCTACTTTCAGTCGCTGTGGTCGCTGGCTGGCTTGGTCGCTCAAAGACTATGGTCGTTTATCAGTTAATTTGCATGTTATTAATGGGTTTTTTTTGAAGTAGGCCTACCAGAAAGCCATGCTCTCTGGCGAAAGCTTCCTACAGCTCTTTATTGCAAATATTATTTTTATATTTTTATATTAGATGTAGGCCTGCAGTTTAAAATGATGAAATCGTTGGTCTATCAATATCAATGAAATATATTAGTTGTAATTTGGGGCGTATTCAAATAATGTATTTTAGATATTATATATAGTTATAGTAGTTTGTTTTGTTAAATGTCATTAAGCCTAATAAGGTATGTTATCTACCAAGTTCTTCGTTATAGAGTGATATAAGTTTATATAAGTGCTACATTTAGAAGTAATTGCCACTGGTATGCTAGTGGTATAAGCGGTCGCAAGGTTAGTAATCAAGAGGGCGGGTGTTCAATTCTCTCCGCGTTCCGATATATTTCAGATATATTTCTGCTCTTTATCATCATCGTATACTAAATCATACAAAAATGCTAAAATGAAAGAGGCCGATTGCGTCAGTAAGTTTGACTAAAAGAGGAGAAAATTATCTAACTGCGGAGAGAATGGAACACCCGCCTTCTTGATTAACCTAGCCCGCTTGTACCGGCAATTATTTCTAATTATCACATTTATATTAACTTATATCACTCTATAACAAAGAACTTTGTACATAACATACCTTGTTAGACTTAATGACATTTAACAAAACCAATAGGCTAGGCCTATATATAATATCTAAAATACATTATTTGAATACACCTCAAATTACAACTAATATATTTTATTGATAGTGAGTGATAGACCAACGATTTCATCATTTTAAACTGTAGGTCTACCTCAATATAAAAATTATATTTGCAATAAAGAGCTGTAGGAAGCTTTCGCCAGAGAGCATGGCTTTCTACTTCAACTGTTGCAAAAAAAAACGTTAATGACATGCAAATTAACTGATAAAGACCGCCCATAGACTTTGAGCGACCAAGCCAGTCAGCGACCACAGCGACTGAAAGCAGCCAGACGCAATAGTATCTGTCTGCGTCCTGCAAGACGGAGGCGTAACTTGCACTAGGAGGCGTAACTTGTTCTTTTCTAAATCGCGGTCTACGCCAGATCTTTCTCTTTTCGCGAGAAACAAAAAGCGTTGTAAATCACGGTTCACACGAGATCTTCATTGAAGTCGGGTCTTCCGATATTCATGACGGTAAGTAAATTTACCAGTCATTTATTACCGGTCATTTATGTACCCGCCCCACTGCTACATACAGATCACTTCCGCGATTTAGAAAAGTACTAGACACGCCTCCGACTACAAGTTACGCCTCCGACTACATGTTACGCCTCCTAGTGCAAGTTACGCCTCCTCCGACTACAAGTTACGCCTCCTCCGATTACAAGTTACGCCTCCTACTGCAAGTTACGCCTCCGTCTTGCAGGACGCGGACAGACCCAACTCGCCAGACGAGCGACCTACGTCGCGACCAGTGCGACCTACGACACGACCAATGCGACCAACGACGCGACCAATGCGACCTACGACACGACCAATGCGACCTAGGTCACTCAGAGAGCTCGGCTAAATGTGACACCTACGCTGAGGCTGTCGTTTCCCAAAAGCTCCTGTTTCAGGTCTTTTAGGCCACCGTCAGCAGTTTTAAGTGCATTCCCCTGCTGGTTTTGAGATTCATAAATTAGAAAAAATGCTATGTTTTTATGTTAGTACTCGGATTAATAAATATACTCGTCCATTTTGAACCATATGATTGTGCTGACATTATAGCCTCTTGAGTCGATTGCATGGTAAATTCATGATTTTTTTTAACGGGAAAGATGAACCCCGCAAAATGCCGGTGTTACACCCCCCCCCCCCCCCCCCCCGGTGGGTCTTTCTTTTCTTGATACTAACATTAATTCTAAACAGCGTTTTACACAGTAGCCTATAATAGGAAATGCTCAAAGGTAAATCAGCCTAATTTAACACTGACTGTAGCTTTTTATGGGTAAAGAAGCAACGGTGAAGGACCATACTAAATGCCATCATTGTATGGGTCTGTAAAATGACACTCAAATCAAAACAAATGTATTTATTAAGCACCTTTAATAAAAAGGTAATTGGTTTGGGGATGATCTTATGTTTTATTTATGTTTTTGTCATGCCTGTCTACGCTTCAAACTCGTTGCAAAATATATGCAACAGCGCCCCTTGGGGTCACACTTTTCGGTGGGTCGCAGAATTCGAGTGTATCCGTCTGCGGCCTGCTCCGAAGTTTTGCACATATATTCGGACAGCCACATGGGGGCGCTGTTTGGTTCGTGGTTGAACGTCCCGCCCCTTGATGAAACGCTAGACTGCGCAGATGCGGATGTGGCGGCTTCGGGGGGCTCGTTGATTGGACAGCCCGCCGAGTTAGCGCTAGAGAGCTTAGCCAGTTGGCCTGGCGGAAAGAAGGTGTAAGATACATTAACGCTTGGTACATTGGTTACTGGCCAAATAACACAGTTGGATCGGTATATCTTCGGTTAAGTTGAAGGGTTAGCTGCTGCGCACGTGCAGTAGAAGCTTCTTCGCCGGGCGCATTGACGTGGAAACCGAAAGAACAAGGTACGACGGCTAGCGCATGGGCTCGCCATTGTTTATGGACAGATTCGGGCACCGACTAATTCCAAGATAATGTAATACAATATTGTGTTTAAAATGTTTTTTTAAATACTCTGTTTGCTGAGTGTCGGTAGCCTCCAATGTATACTTCTTCTTCGATATTGACGTTTAATCATATTTTCATTTACTCACCGTACAACAGTTTATTTTTGTCCAGAACATAGACGGATCCACATTCAGGTGTATATCTAAATATAATGATCTGACAATCTTGATGGCATGTAAACACATGGCTACGTTTATCCTGTTGAGCCAGCAATAACTAACGTTACTCATAAGTGTTGGTCAAAGGGTTGGCCCATTGAAATACGAACTTATAGTATTTAGTTTCAACTGTGCTTTAAGATTGGTTGAACGAATTGTGTTCATGGCCAACTGCATCATGTATACATTTAGCATAAGTGGCTGTACCAAGACCAATATCGCTGTATGCTGCTGTTTTTGCATTTAAACTGAGGTTGTTGTAGAACAGAGCCAATAAGGAAGTTGACGAGCGGCCTGTGAGTGACGCTTGGCGCATGTACAGGCGGACGCGCGTGGGCTGGATTGGCGCTTGGGCAAAGGTCATCACGATGAGCTTTAATGATTGATGATCTACAGCCCTCGGCAACAGTGGAGTTATCAAGCTCCTCGATCCTTAATCCGCTGGTTTGCCTATGATGAAGTTTCAATCAATTCCTTGTCTCATAATAAGACGCTCTACGGTTTTCTTTTATTTTTTAAGTAGTGCATTGGGGTTTTATGTTGCATTATTCTCATGTACACGCGCGGTCTTCTTCCTTCTGGACTCCTTTCTTCCCCCAGCAGACGAGGTGAGAGATGTCCCACTACTCCTCATCCCGTAGCTCGTCGCGGGCCACCGACTGTAAAGTGTACGTCGGTGACCTGGGCAATGGCGCAGCGAAAGGCGAGCTGGAACGGGCTTTTAGCTACTATGGCCCCCTTCGTACTGTGTGGGTGGCCCGGAACCCTCCTGGGTTCGCCTTTGTCGAGTATGAGGACCCCAGAGATGCAGAGGATGCTGTAAAAGGAATGGATGGAAAGTGAGTATTCAAATTCTTCATTAGTCGTTAAACGGGCCGTGCCACTTCCAAAACAAGCCGTATTCACATGCATTGGATTCTGTTTCAAACACACAATTTTGTGTGTTTGAAACAAACACACAAAATTGTGTGTTTGCTATTTTTCTCAAACATGAATCAGTGCCAATCGAGGTTGGCCATTTTGGTGTCACAATTTCCACCAAAACATCGCCGGGCAAGCTTTTGCTTTTAAATTAAACTACTGTCTTTTCCACCAGGGTCTTGTGTGGTTCTAGAATTCGCGTTGAGCTTTCAACCGGCATGTCCAGGAAGGGTCGCGGGCGCCCAAGTCGTCGCCACTTTGACCCCCAAGACCGATGCTACCAGTGTGGTGACCGTGGCCACTATGCATACGACTGCTACCGCTTCAACAAGAGGGGAGGTGGCCGACGTAGCAGGTACCCACAAGGACCCTCGTATACCTCTACTACACAACCAATCACAGCTTCCTTCACTGAAAACGGTTTACTTTATCTGAAAGGTGTCCAAAGGCATCATGAGGTTAACCATAACCACTTGAGGTTATGTTAACCCTGACCACTTCATCTGAAGATGTCCTGCAGATGAATGCCCTCCAAAATGCTGCGTCGGTTAAACCATATCGGTTGTTCTCTTCTTTTCTAGGTCCCGCTCTCACTCTAGATCTCGCTCCCGGTCCAGGTCCCGTGGCCGCCGCTACAATTCCCGCTCTCGTAGCCGTAGCAACGAACGGTACATGGATGTGCTGCATGCTTCAAGCATTTTTTTGTCAACAACTGCCCCATTGCCGTTTATTGATTGTGAGAATGGTGCACCCTCCAGTTGGATGTGTGTCATTTCCTAACCCTTTGCCTGTTGTCTTTTAGTGGCAGTGGCCGGCGCCGTTCCCCATCGTACTCTAAGCGCAGAAGCAGGTGAGCCTCAGTGTGTACACGGCGGTCACCAGGCCGTTGTTCTCTCCCCACCGTGTAATATGACCTCACTGCCAGAAGGTCTTTCTCTGTTATCGTATTTCAGCGCCCACACGTGGAGCCTTAAACCTGCTGCTCGCCCTGTTCCTTGAACCCGTCTGGCTTGTTTAGTGCTTTGGCCCTGTTCACTTAAAGTGTTTTCATGATAACAGGTCTGGCTCCCCAGCCCGCTCTAATAAGTCCAGGACTCCTGCGAGAAGGTGAGTTTCCAATTTTTGGTGCAATGGTTTTCCGAAGATGGGAGTAAAATATATTCATGCCCAGTCCCCCCCCTTGACTTTTAACATTCACACACATCGTGTTGGAGTTGGTCGTAATATTTTCCCAGTCCTTGACCCGTTTGGTGTGCTCCACCAGTCGCTCTAGGTCCCGGTCCAGGTCAGCCTCGGCTCCCCGCCGTCGCTCTGCGTCTGGCCCCAGGCGCCGGTCCGTGTCTGGCCCCAGGCGACGATCGGCCTCACGCTCTCGCTCCCGTTCACCTAGCCACAAGAGGACAAGGTACGGCCCCATCTCTACTTCCTCACTCACTGTAGAAAAGCTGTTTTTAACATGTCTAGTTCAACCAGATGTCTTCTTTTAGAAAAAAGTAATTGAATTTGCCCTGTGTACCACCCCTTTAGCAGCCTAGGGATCAGCCAGCCTTATGAGTTCAGCCAAGGGTCAGGTCTGCACATTAGCCAGGGTAGATTGTCTTGTCCTCTGCATTAAGCGTTAGATGAGCCTAGCCCAGGCACAGCCCCTACATCGTCGACGTGATTCGGACGGCTCTGCTACTGTTTCTCAGTAGCAGGATAGAGAGGTGGAGGCAGGGAGGCTGGATAGGAGATGAATAGTAAAGTGGAAGGTTTAGAACGGCGGCCTTCCTTCATGTACCCTGTTCTCTCTTCTCAACCATCACCCAGTGGTTGAGCGGGAGGTTCCTGTCCTGTAAAGTGAACCTCCGCCAGGCTTTGTGCTGAGGAACTGAGAATAGGGCACATGGAAGGAAGGAAGGGAGGAAGGAAAGGAGGAAGGAACACCTTTAATCTTAGGATAGCCAATGGGTTTTCATCTCTTATAGTTGCAGCGAGGCCCCGTTAGCTAAGCATTTGAGGTTCATTAAATGCAGTCTTAATTTAAAGGGAAAACCACAATATGACTAACACTAAAATCCAACAGCAGGAACCTCACCATCTCTGGAAGCCTTGAGTCTTTCTGAATGCTGCTTCAGATTGGTTTTAATAAGGGTATTATCCCTGGCCTTCTGCTTTTGGATCGTAGTGTTTAGTTACTCTTTAAACTGACTGCAGTCATAGTCTGAAAGATTAGTAAACAGTAAGCTTTAGGTTCACATGTTCTAAATTTGGGTGGGTTCTTATGTACAGTAATGGGGTACTTTTAGAATGGGTGTAGTTGGGGTTCAGGCAACATAGCACCAGTGGTGACTCATCTTTGCAGAACGGTTTTGTTTATTTTTCATATTTTCTTTAAAGCGTGTGGTGGCAGCGGACCCCAGGGTCTGCCCGCTGCCGGCGGTCACGGCCTGCGGGAGGGTGACTTAAGCCCTGAGCTGAGATCAGCCTCCGCCTGCAGCTGGCGTTAGAGTGAGAGAGAGCGAGAGAGAGAGGTCGACCGACCGAGCGCTCCCCCCACAGTGAATGGGCGACCGACGCACGCGCTCAGACCAGAACCGCCCGAGCACACACACAGTTGTTCTACTAGAGCCAGCCTTCAGGCCTGCCAGCGGGCGGACCCACACAGTCAGAGTCTCGACCACACCCTTCTTGAACCCCTCCCCCTCCCTCCCCTTTCCCTTCCTCCACCCTCCTCTCCCCCTTCACCTTCCTACCTACCGGAGCTCTCCGGCCTCTGTCTTAGCTTATGAGAGGGGGAGGGAGCGCGCTGAGGAGACTTCAGCCGTCTTCAAGAGCCTCCCAGCGCAGTCTCTTCGAGTAGTAGTCATCCGTCCTTCAGTGCTTTCGTCCTCCGCTTCAATGTACTTGTTGTTTCTGGCTCAAAGGTAAACATCCAGATGTCCCGTCCCCCCCCACCCCCCACTGATAAGGCTAGAAAACAGCTGGTTTCGATGTAAAGCACTCACCTGAGGTGGCGGGGCTGACTGTTAGCCGTTAGGGCAAAGGTGCTGCGCATGCTAATGAGTGACTGAGTGAGTGATTGAGGGGTGAAAGGATAATGTGCTCAATTTCAGAGACCTTGAACGAAATGGGGAACAGAAACGGGTACTTTAGCCTTAAGCTAACGGAAACCGTAACTGGTTGGCCGACAGAATAACATTATTGAAAATTACAAGGCGGAGCTCAAGACCATGTGGCCATCCACTAAAGTAAAACCAACTTGGCAGTACACTCAGGAATGAATGGAATTGAATGCGCTCTGAATGATTTTATTGATTCCCCAAATAGATAAAACATAGACTCAGTCAAAATGTATGTGTCTTGAGCCCTATAATGCGAAGGTGACTTTATGAGTCTAGTTTAACTTCTCAAATCTAGAAACCCTAGCCCTGGTAGAAAGAACCCGTTAAGTCCCGATTGGTGGTGATTGAATCTAATATCTGTTCCCATTACAATGTGTTGATCCCAGCCTACCAGATGACATGTATTGTTCTTTGATGCAAAGAGACTGTTTATGTGTGGAAGTTGTATAATTGGGTGTCTTCAGAAGTGTCGGTCCTTACAATTGGATTTCCATTTGAAAGCCAAGGACCGGCCTGCTGAAACTCCTTCATACATCTCATGGGATTCTCCACCGGACCAATGCCATTTCCCTGGCACCGACTAGCCCTTATTAGTAAAATTCAACTAGTGGGCTATCACTAATGCTGCGTTTTGATTGGCTGAGCTACTAGTAGGCTATAAGTTATAGCCTACTAGTACCGAAAACGCCGGCTTTGTAAACAAAAAACAATTGGAGGCTGATTCGCGTTTTGATGACGATTTTATAAGCTTAAATTATTTTCTGGATATGTTTTCATGTTTATACTGCCCTACTAGAGTTGAATTTTACTAAAACAATTATCCCCCTCGCCCTCATGGGCTATTGAGTCTCACAGCCCATGAGGGCGAGAGGGATAATTGTTAAATGCCTTGAATCTGAGTCTCTGTACCTGGACCAATTTGAAATATAACTGAATATTCTTGACTATTTGGTGTACAGTAATTGACTGGCTCTGAATCAAGACAGGGAAATGGCACAGGGAGCGGGCGGGGGAGTGTGAAGGTTGTGCTGTCCTTGTCCCCATGCAGCAGCCATTAACCCTCATCTCTCTCTGTTACAGTCGTTCCCGCACACCAAGCGCAAAGAGGAGCCCCACCCCCGGCGGCGACTGAACATACCCAACCACACCCTAACAACATCCACCCTGATACACACCCTAATACCGCATAGTAATAACACACACCTAACCAAACCCTGATACACACGTTAAATTAACACACACACAGCCTCAATATGATGATATGACATGCTAATAACATACTAACCCTAACCACACAACACAAAAAAATTCTCCATCCCTCCCCCCAAACAAAACTAGCCTCTCACAAACCAGTGTGCGGTTTGCTTTGAACAGTTATTTTGGCAGTTGAAATTGGCACATTGTATGGACCTGGCTTTTTAGTTTTTAAGTTGTGTGCCTGTGATCCTTATGCTGAATGGCACCCTTTATTATTTCTATTTACACTTCCAAGGACCTTGCAATAATTTGCTTGTATTACATAGAGAACCTGTACATTATAATCAAATTCCTAGTTCGTAACAAATCATGACGGTTTTAATTTTAGGACTTTCACACTGAAACATGCTTCAACAAGACCCATAAGACCCCCCTTAATTGCTTGATATTGTGTTTTTAATCCTCCGTTGCTGTTGTTTATTAGGGCTTTATCTTATGTTTTATGGGATGACCTGACCCCCCCCCCCCCCAGGCTGTTCAGTTCCAGCCCCACCTCTGTCCCGTCGGGACTGGCCTGCATGTCTTGGGACCGTGGTTACATGTCGTCATGGTTACCGTGTCGCTGACTCATGGAGGAGGCCGACCCTAAGCATGAAGTCTGGTCTTCTACTGCACTGCCTGTTTTACATGTCCTCAGCCCACTGTCAACTGATCGGGATTTCTGCTGTTCATTTGTTTGTGATTTTTTTTTTGTATAGGTTTTTAGAGCTATAGAGTTCTGGCTTTTGTTTTTGTAAGGGCTGTTTCTTAATATTGGTTGACTCTCCCTGGCTCATAAGTGGCAGTTATTTTTGAATAAATTTCCGACATGTCTTTCGTCTGGTATTTCATTTGTTCATTTGTATCGGCTTTCGTTATGCAATTGACAAATAAGCAACTGAAAGTTGATTTCTTGTCCTCTTTACACTTATTTTAAATATAGCTGTTGCATTAAATTAACCCACATAAAATTATTTCAATTAAAGGTTGAGTAATATAACATGGGAGGAAGTGCAGCTCACAGAATATAAGCATAGTACTTCTTTAAGCGCTATGTTAACCGTAATAAGCAACCACATATTGTGACAATAATTTATTTGGTCTCGTTAAAAAAAATCCACTTCACTGTTGCCAATCAACAGACACATTTTCACGAGAAATAGCTTGCTGATTTCATACAGGTCCACACGTTGCTGCAGGATAACTACTTGGTATTATGTACATTTGTCTATTTTAATTTATTGTGCAACCAGGGAAATAAGAGGAGCCGGTCTTAACCGCTTGATCACACTACGTTGTGGTCGTTTCCGCTTCTTTCCTCACCATTTAACTAAAAAGTTATCTTTGGGAATGTTAATCTTTGCAGTGGGAAATGAGTTTCAATCGAAGATAGACAACGATTGATTGACGGCGGAATGATGTTAAAACAAGTGTCCCAAATACTCCTTTACTCTACAGCACCCATATAAGGCATGTGCCTTTAAAAGACTGTCGGAATTAAATACTATATAATTACAGTTAATTGTACTGCAATGTCCAAATTCAGTCTTAATCATTACGGATGGAATAATCAAACACATTTTTGCATGGTAAAGGTAAGCAGTAGGGGAGTGTTTGTTTGCGGTACGTACGCCGCGATATTGCCAGGGCCCATGAGAGTTGGCCCTGTAAACATATACGTGACCTAGGCTAGTCACAACTTTGTGGGTCCACGTCTTGCATTGGAATCAATTTCAAAACACAAAGTATCTCCATAATGATAAATATTAAAAACTGGAAATCTATATTTGTACTGCTACTATAAAATATATGGTGGAAAATTCGCACTTGATATTTGAAAAAGCAAGGTAGGTTGTATTGATTATTTGAATACGACCTGATGACGGTTATCTGGTAATGTATTTCTATTGGTTCTTCTTGTGTCACATAAAAATGAACAGGTGCTTACAACCAATCGGTGCGCGCATATAGCAATAATGGGCGTGGTCATCGGAGGGTCGTTTTTCTTGACTTTTCCGTCCATTTTCTCTCAGTCGTCACTCCAACCAACCTTTTTAACCAGGACAACATGGCTACTGCAACCAGCCGTTATTACAGCGAAGACGGCAGGGCAACGAAACGACAGAAAACCGACGGAATGGCCACGGTAAGTTCCCCTCGGTAATAAGTATTAAGCAAGCGCTCGACGGCGCCCACAGTTGGCCAAAGCACGACGTTCTCGGTATGAAGATCCATTCAATCCAACGCCTGCAGGAATACCCCGAAGTAGTCGGTTCGAACATTAAAATGTGTCCTATGAAGCATAACAATCTCGTTGTTTTAGACCCACTGACAATAATCCTGCATCCTTTTAAAAACGATATGCTAACGACCATTGTGCATTCATTTACACGAGTTAAAAGTGGAAAAGTACGCCCCTGCTAACTGGGCCGCGCCACGCCGGCTTTGTTCGCCTCATGCTAATGCTAGCTAGCACCTTTTAATCTTCCCATGTCATATGTGGCCACATTTGAAAAATTGCTGTTTTCATTAGGTTTTAATATGGTCGCACTCGTATTATATTTGAATTGGAAGGACTGCGGACCGCTCTTGTGTTATTTCGTATTAAATCCGTAACGGACGTTACGCTACTCAAGATCCCCCCCCCCTATGGTTAACTCTTTGTCCCAATCGCTCCCAGCTGCACCAGGTGTTGATTAATATGGCCAAATCATGTTTGTTCTTTCACCTCCTGCACATTGAAATGGGCATATGACGTTAATCCGCGCTTCGTTTCTAGTAATTACAATAATTTCAACCGGTCCCCTTCGCGTCGTAAGGTCGGGCGAATTGGCCGGAAATGGCCGCCCTGCTTTCCCCATAGGACATCCCAATGGGACTACTACGGAGTGGGTCGCGTTCACGCACTTCAAATTGCTAAACCTTTATTTTTTAACAGGGCTATGAGGACCCGCACAAGACCCTTCCGTCTGTGGTGGTGCATATCCGTGGACTGGTGGATGGGGTCACTGAGGCGGATTTGGTGGAGGCCCTCCAGGAGTTTGGAGCAATTAGGTAAATTCTTCAACAGCCCATTTGACCGAATATTTAAACCAGACATATTTAACCAAGGGTTTATGAGGTTGTGTCTCATCGCTTTTGTCATTTGTGTTGTAGCTATGTTGTTGTGATGCCCAAGAAGCGTCAGGCCCTGGTGGAATATGAGGACATGAACGGGTCTTCCACTGCCGTGACGTACGCCGCGGACAACCAGGTGTACATTGCAGGCCACCCGGCCTTCATCAACTACTCCACCAGCCAGAAAATATCAAGGCCTGGAGACTCGGATGACTCCCGGACCGTCAACAATGTCCTGCTCCTCACCATCATGAACCCCATCTACCCCATCACCTCGGTAACCACTTGGCGCCTCATTGGTCAAATTTCAAATTGGGCATTTTGGTTGGTAGTAATTGTGGTTGATGGTTTGTCCGTTCTCCTTTTTGCACAGGATGTCCTGTACACCATCTGCAACAACTGTGGGCCTGTCCAGAGGATTGTAATCTTCAGGAAGAATGGTGTCCAAGCCATGGTCGAATATCCTTTTAGATGAGATTTGGGAACACGAACGACTATAAATACGTTTTACTGTTTTGAGGTCACACCTCTGCTAGCTAAAGCATGCTAGTGTGCCTTAGCTAATGATAAAATACACTATTGTGCTACCATGTTTCCTTAACTCCCAACATCACATTCGACTCGGTTCAGAGTGCACAGAGAGCAAAGGCCTCACTCAACGGAGCGGACATATACTCCGGCTGTTGTACTCTCAAGATCGAGTATGCCAAGGTACTTGAATTAAACTGTCAACATATTTATCTCAACAAAGACTGGATATCTTATCAGCTGATGCAATAAAAAAATTAGTCTTGGTGACGAGACTAATCATGTAAACTTAACTTTATGTTAATGGATCAGAGTGTACTCTTCAGAACATGTCCACATGTCTTTTGAATAAAGAGTTTAAATTACGTAGCATAAATTCAAAGAGTTCTTTACAATTACCCCAATGTAAATATTTACATTGGGGTAATTGTAAAGAACTCTTTGAATTTATGCTACGTAATTTAAACTCTTTATTCAAAAGACGTGGATCAGCAAGGGGTTTTAATAAAAAGGTGTGGTTTTGATTATAATCGCTTGTCTTCGCAGCCTACTCGTCTGAACGTGTTCAAGAATGACCAGGACACCTGGGACTACACCAACCCCAACCTGGGAGGACCCGGTAAGTCCCCCGGGCACACACCATAGGTTCCTGCACAGCGTGCACCTTTACAATCAACCCCCTTGCTTCTGAGATTGTGGGAATGTTGAGTAACCAGGCTTCTGGTGCAATTTCAACACGACTAGATATGACCAAGACATAGACTATAAAGCCCCCATTTCTGTTAATAAGGAGGGTTTTTCAAGTTCCACTGAAGATTGCGTTACTTGCATAAAGCAAAGTTACACTAGTGCAGAGATGCAATATATTCATGGTGACGCTACACTCTGGGGGTTTTGGGAGTGCATAAGGATAGGTCACACAAAGGCGCCCTTTACCAACAAAACTGCCTGTTCACAACCGCTGCATTCTCACATTTTGACTTCAAACAATGCAATGTTACAAATACAATAAAGACCTACTGGGATTGAGAGGCACACATTGTTGCTGACAACACCACCAGAACCACCACCACCACCACCCTCTCAAACATCCACTCCTCCAGTGAAGACACATCCACTCCAAAGCAGAACAGAAGGCCCCTCTCAAACACAGATGGACAGAGCACAGCGCACCCTCCACCCAACACCATCGCAGTAGGACTGATCTGACTGCTGCTCCCGCACCACGCCTCATCATCTCCGCATCCCGACACCAGAGCCCTGAAGACTTTCATTCACCACATAGAGCCACCGCACCCGAAACCGGGGCGCTTGGTGCGCCATGCTTTTGGGGCTGGAAGCTATGCTTGGTCTCCTCCCTGCCCGCCCCCCCCTACCTCTGCTCTCTCTTTCCATCTCTCTCTCCTTTCACTCTTCTTACCCCCATTGGTGTCCATGTGCTCAACACACTGAAACAGACCCGGGGTGTAGCGGTGCCTACAGTCCCACTTTGATAACGGAGAAATGATTACTGACCTGATGGCCATCTCACAGAAGAAGGCCGCACAAAGACAACATCCACAACAGACCCATCTGTCCACCCAACAAGCAGACTGATAAACCTAGTGGCAGACACGTGTTACTACAACGGCACTGATACCACTTGGGCACGGGCTCTCTGTTCTCTCCGCTTTGTACTGGGCTCGTCCGTTGATGACTCGAGTGACATTCAAGCGACACATTCTCCTGCTGATGTACCAACTGATCCAAATAGATGCCTTGCACAGCAACAGGCATCAACACCACTACTGAATCCTCCGCCTCACGCTTAGCCAACAACACAGGAGGAAACACGAGACCAATGAAGACAGGACACTGCTGACAACACCAACCACAGAATCAAGTTACCTGGGTGTCTTGCCACATGCATTTTTGTCTAGCTATTTTTTTTTTTTTTTTTCATCTATTCTATCTAAACTCTCCAGAAAGTGTGTAACACCTTCCATGTAATGCAGGTTTGGCAATTTTCGCCTAAGAGGAGCCAGCTTCACGTCTGAAATGTGCTCTAATGGAGACTGTCAAACTAAAAGGAGAGCGGGAGCTCTGGTCACCGCAGGGCCACCCTGGGTGCACCGAGAAGCCGGGAGGTGCTCCCGCAGGAGTGGGCCTAAAGACATGTTTGGATGAAATGAAAATGGGTGTGGAGAAGTGGTGGGACTGGCTTGCCAGCTAATGTCTTCTCTCCCTTACCGCAGTGTGTAACAATGCAGTAAGTAAATCCAGCCCCCCCCCCCCGTCTTTCCACCGGAGAACACGACAGCACAACACCACCTCTGCCCAGCATCCAACACGGCCACACCAGACTGACGCTGACTTTTGTGTTCCCACTGAAACGCCCAACCCTGTTACTGCGTCTCTGGGTGTATTTGTGTGGGAGGGATCGTTGGGTGTGTGTGTGAACTCCAGCTGTTATTCGATCATGCGTCTTTTTAAGTCAAGGAAAAGGTCAAGAATCTCCAACATGGGTGGTCTTAATGGCTAAAACCCTAGCACTGTTCTGGTGCCAATGACTACTGATTTTTGCCTGTATAATTGATAACTACATTTTCCTTTTACGTGAAAAGATTTGTACCTGTTTTTATCTCCCTCTCATCCCTGCCTGATTTAGGATAGGTCTCCAATTTGAGGCAGCATATTACGTGCGCTCCTAAATGCATGCATATTCTATGCTTTTGTTGAGGGGCTAGCTGTGAAATCTAGCTGTTCATTTGAACCTGTCTCCTCATTGTCTATGGTTATTGTTTACTTCTACAGATGGTGACGCAGATGGAAATGGAAGCAATTCAGGTCTGTTCACATTTTCTTAATGTGTAATCTAAAACCTGGGTTGATTAAAGTATAATCTCTTTCAACGTTCCTCTCATAGCTTCATGCTTACCCTCAGTCTTCCTCTTTCCTTGTCGTTCTCAGAGGATGTGAATGCCAACCCCAACAAACGGCAGAGGCAGCCTGCTCTGCTGGGCGACCACCCCCCAGAGTACTGTAAGTCCCTCTCCTCGGACACAACCCTACACGGAACAAAGAACCTATCCAGCCGGCCCCCTCAATCCTGCAAAAGCTGTAGTTTACACTTATGGCTTTGTACACATTAAACTACATTAAACTAGGAGCTAGGAAGCTAGGAAGTCGGGTTTCTAGTCCTGGAATATCTAGGAAGATCTGTGGGACTCCTTTGACCCAGCAACCAAATGTCTAATGTACTTGGGCCTCCCCCTCCCACACAAGAGTTGCAGTTATTAAATAAACGTACAGAATATGAATACAATGCTGGTCAAATATTTAACCTTTTCATTGAATGTCAAAGTGAGATTTCAACCACGGTCCACTTATCCTCCCCTCCAGCTGGTGCTTACCACGGCGGCTACGACGACAGCTACGGCTCCCCGCCCTACGAGGGCCGCCGCATGGGTCCCCCCATGAGGGGCCGTGGTGGGCGGAGCTTTGCCCCCGGCTACGGCCCCCCTCCACCCCCTCCCGGGGAGTATGGGCGCCCACGCTGACTCTCCGGTCGTCATGGTGTACGGCCTGGAGCCCGTCAAGATGAACGCAGACAAAGTCTTCAACGTCTTCTGTCTCTATGGCAACGTGGAGCGAGTAAGTGGCCAGCAGGAGTTCTTTGCGACTTACAACTCATAGATGAACTACAATGTATATAATTGCTGGTCACACATTCATAAGATACTTCGAACTTTGCTGAAATCTGCCTTGAAGCTATATGCCACTGGTATCTCACCCTGTATTGTGTGCCCCCGCCAGGTGAAGTTCATGAAGAGCAAGCCCGGGGCAGCCATGGTGGAGATGGGAGACTGCTACGCCGTCGACCGTGCCATCACTCACCTGAACAACAACTTCTTGTTCGGCCAGAAACTCAATGTCTGGTGAGTGCCTTGGTGGGGTTGCGCCACTGCTTGCCTGAAGACCAATGGGTATAGGCTCTGATCAAAAATTTGTTAAATGGCCTTGCTTTTCATCACCCTAGTACAAAAAATGTTCAAGCTTAATAGTTCTGAAGTCTTGAGTTGAAACTCGTTAGCCTCTCTCCCCCTCATCATGTGTTCTCATCCTGTGCCTGCCAAGTTGTTTCTCAAGGCACAGGCCATTCGATCAGCCAGTGGCTTACGAGCTGGAGGACGGGAGAGCAGTGCTCAAAAGACTTCCAGGCGTCCAGAAACATCGCTTCAACATCCCATGCAGGCGGCCAA
>OLKM01004013.1:0-26513 GCA_900291075.1 Melanogrammus aeglefinus | reverse complement strand
GCAGCGTTTCTCCCTTAATGTCTTCTTGAAGGAGGCTCCGTACAGAAACAATTGCATTGTATATTGTTATATTGAAATTGTCTCGATAACTAACAATGGACAGGCATATTGCGCACCCGTTTCTACTTTCGCCTTTTGATTCTGAGAAATTGTAAACAAATTCACGGATATATTTAATGCAGGTGCGCTGAACTCTGTAGGCACCGCGAAGGAAACAAGGGTAGCTGCTTCATCTGTTCTTTTGTAGAATGGCCTATGTCTTTGTGTTTATTGTTACCTACGCACATCTATTGTCTTGTTTCTGGCTAACTGGTCGCAGGACGTTGGAAGTAGGGGTGCGGGGGGTGCGGCCGCACACTCTGCCCTGTGCCCCCGCGTTTGCTCTCTCAACAGTCTCATAGCCTATGTCCTCTCTTTCCCACCTCCTGCTGCCTCATATCAACTTGACATTAACACTATAATGTATATCATATAGGCAGGACCCGCCGGCTTTCTTCACCGTGCCCAGGACCAGATTACGTTTACCATTGCCCCGTCTTCCCATGCGCACTTCGGTAGAGTCTCATATGGAACGTGGTGGGGGCGGTGCTGCGCTCACCAGATGGAGTAATTACCCAACGACGCGTATCATGAAATCCAATCAGACTTAACTATGATTTTACAAATAAAAGGTAATTGGTTGTATTTGGAAGACCGCCTGGAGTATGTTGTGTTGACGTTGTAAACTAAGCGCAAGGGACATAATAACTGGTTAATTGCGCGGCACATTGTTTTGTTTGTGCCGCTTTCTCTCTCTGTCCACAAGAGCTCAAGCTCTTTCTTCAATTGGATCCAATGAACTTTTAATTTGGTTCATTCGATTTCGTTTACTTATAATTACTTGGATCGGATAGTTGACAGTTGCGGCCCACACACACCACACAACACACACACACAGCACACACACAACACACACACACACACACCACGACAGCACACACACACACACCACACAGCACACACACACCACACAGCCACATCCAGACAAAGGCATCATGGAAAAGCGTCTCCGTCGCGTTTTGATAAGACTCAGCCCCTATTATTTAAATAGCCTATTAAAGAAACGGTCCAAGCTTGAAATTCGTCTATTTTTCTTCCTCTACACTCTGACATATTGATTTGATAAGGTTAGGCAACAGAACAGGACACATAAGCCATCGCATTAAAAAACATCATCGACACCACACAGGACGAGGTCCACTAGTGAGGCTGCTTTGACGCGCGCCCGTGGTGCCCGATCAATTGAAGGCCGTGGCTTATAACCAAAGCGGACGGCTTACCTAGGCCAATCCGCCCGGTAAACGCGCAGCACATGGCTAATTTGATATAATTGATATAATAATTCTATGAGAATAATAATTACTCTCGAGAACTACACGTTAGGAGATCGCTTCTGGTACCTATAGTAACCTCTCTTCTGACTGTTCTCTCTGTTAATGATTTTTTCCCGTTAGTGACCTTGATTTTGTTTTGTTAACACAGACACTATACAAAATCTAATGTTCTGCTTATTTTGTGTCAGTAAATGCAAAAAAAAACGAGACCTTTAACAACAACCAAAAAATGTCGCCTGGCTGGGCTGACTTGAGTTGGAGCAGCCAACTAGCCTAAATTAAATAAATATTGTTACTAAATAGAAGTACGGGCCTAATGTGTATGGTTGTCGTTGTGTGATTTTCGTCAGTAGCCTACAGTAGACCTAGGATTAGTTGCGCTCTGATTGCCACTAAGTGTTTCTGTAATAGCCTACACTTCGCCGATCACATGAAACCAACCGGCTTCTTCTTTTCTTTTTTAATTTTTTGATATGATTTTCGGCAAACCGAAATCGTTTTTGCGAGTGCGGCCAGGGGAATACTCGTTATTCTGATTGGCGTGCATTAAGTAAGATACATGCCCGACGAGGTGTCCATTATCATAAATTAATGGACCAACGCAGAGGCGTCAACGTCCGACGGCGAATCCGCGAGTCCATTATTTATGTAATCGGACACCTCGAAGGGCTTATCCCGCTATATACCATTGGTCACTTACGAGAAAAATACTTATAAATCATCATCATGATTTAATGTTGTTTACCGTTAAAATCATAAGTTTTCACCAAGAAGCGGCTGAGCGGACTTTATTAACCATCTCCTGTCCGCAGGCGTTGTCATGGAAACCGCCCGGAACATCGCACGGCTACTTTGCCGTTGTGATAAATGAAACTGTGAAAATACGTATGTTCTGTGACTTCTGTTGCCACCGGTTAGCAAGCGTTCTTAGCCAGCGCAGTCATTTAGAACTGTCATCAGCATGACCGGAACTCTTCATAGGTGTCTTAATCACTTTTTTAATTGGACACACCAGCAGCCAATCAGATCGAGATATTCACCCAAGACCATGGTATTACTCCTGATTATAGGCCTATGGACACCTGCTAATTAGTCTTCCAGTTCAGTGTTTTAGATTTCTCTGCCGAGCCCGAGCCCGTTGTTTACACCCTATTCCTTCGGGCCGGTACCCGTTTTTATTTTTATTTTATCATTGATTTATTGCCTAATCTGAGGGAGAATCTGGTGCCATAAACAGAAATATTATAGGCCTTTATTACACGGGTCTGTCTCCAAGGCCGTGGGACGCTCCGTTCACTTCATGGGGTAGTAAGTGCGGTGGTCACCCCAGCGTCTCTCCGTTGCTAAGCGACCCTCACCGTCTTTGCGGGACAAATTATTTCTCTTGCTGATCAACACTACGGAATGCAGGGAACAAATACATTATAAGGAAGACGCAGCATGTGAAGTTATTCATTCGTTTTTTGGCAAGTAGCCGTGTAACAACGGATAATGTATGAACGTCACTGCGTCATTATCGAAAATAAAGCCCCTTCAGGGCCGCCCAAGCAAGACGATCCGCAGCGCGTCGGTGTCCTGTTCGCCCTGTAGGGGCTTATTTCCCGATATGACCGTCCGTTGTCTCTACATTATCCCTAAGGCTGGGACGGAATTTCGAATTATAACATATGTTGAGCGGACTAGAATGCCTTTCCCGTATATCATTATTATATCATTTTATTATTTATGCACGTCTCAATAATAATAGCCATCACGTCGGAACGTTTCCATGCCACTTCCAGTGGGGATTGCAGTTACGGAACACAGACGGGTCGCTGCCGTTGCCGTCCATTGGGAAGTTGGCCTTACCATTACTTCTACCCATGAGCGTTCTCTTGCCGTTTTGCCATGGTGAAGACGGCAAGCATCTGGTCGCACCCCCGGTAACACGAGATCCTCGTGGCTCATGCCGCACGAAACATTAATCTATTGGAATCGTGTCCCAGGAGTTACGATTGTGTCGACTTTTTTCAATAGTATCTGTCTGCGGTCCTGGCCAAGACGGAGCTAACTTGCACTAGCAGGCGTAACTTGCTTCTTTTCTAAATCGCGGTCCACGGCAAGATCTTTTCTCTTTTCGCCCGGTAAACAAAAGCGTTGTAAATTCACGGTTCACCCGAGATCTTCTTTGAAGTCGGGGTCTTCCGATATTTTCATGACGGTACAAGTAAATTACCGAGGTCATTTATTTAGCAGTCATTTATGTACCCGCGCACACTTGCCTGACATACAGATTCACTTCCGCGATTTAGAAAATACTAGACACGCTCTGGACTACAGTTCGCTCCGACTACATGTTACGCCTCCTAGTGCAAGTTACGCCTCCTCCCGGAACTACAAGTTACGCCTCCTAGTGCAAGCTTACGCTCCTCCGACTTACAAGTTACGGCTCCTCACTACAAGTTACGCCTCCGTCTTGCAGGACGCAGACAGAGAGTTGGGTCGGTCTGCGTCCTGCAAGACAGAGGCGTAACTTGTAGTCGGAGGAGGCGTAACTTGCACTAGGAGGCGTAACTTGTTGTAACAAAAAGTTAATGTGCATTTCTCTCATAACTTTTTGTCATTATTAAAGAGAGGCCAGATTCTCAGTATGCATGTTGGTATGGCTAGGGTGTAGGTCTGGGTTAGAACTTTCAGGCCCAAAATCTTGCAAGCCGAGCTGCTGGGTGAGGTTCAACGAGATGGAGCACTGTGAGTAATTTCGTGTAGGGCTTGGTGCGTAAGAGGGCAAAACCAGATGTCCGTTCAACATCTTATACGCTTCCAGGCGATTGCAATTGGCTTGCCACACATGAACGCATTCAAACATGTCAGTAATTAGCTGTCGAACATTGGAGGCCTTACATCAATAATGACAGCTTATTGATTTGGCTTCCCGATAAAAGTTTGTGACAATGACATGTTATTCTAGCATCTACACATTGAGCTGAGTCAATGACACCAGCATGACACTCCACGGCCCTACACGCCCTACACTACACGGCCCTGTATTTTACATGTACACCTTGGTCCTAGGACATGATCTCGGCGTGTGGCACAAGGTCAAGCTTGATCTCATTGGACTCAGCTGCTAATGTAGATGCAATAACAGTCATTTGTCAGAAAACTCAATCGGGAAGCAAATCTATAGCTGGTCCATTACTTGATACAAGGCCACTCCAAAATCGACAGCTAATTACTAACCCTGGAAACATTAGTCAAATATGCGTCATGTATGGCACCGGTTTGCAAATGCCTCGGAAACGTAGATGTCAAAGGACACACGTTGTTTGCCCCGTTCGGGCAGGAATCATTTTCATGGCATATCTTATTTTTCCTAACCAAGCTAGCGCGGCTTAGGAAAGCTTAACGTTCTACGACCAAAAACAACACAATTCTATGCAGGCTCCATTGCGCCTCTTAACCAACGTGGCTTTGCCCGAAGAGTGACGTTGGCAGTTTGACGAGGCCCATTGAACAAGAAAGGCCAAAGCATGTCACATGTTCTAAAGCCTTTTTGTACTTTATTAATTAAATTATTAAATATTTATAAATATTACCAATTATTTCGTTGTAATATTCCTATCTATAAGTAGACCATTAACCTCTTTATTCAATCTATCATATACACAAGATCTGTATCTGACCATTGAAAATCCACTTCCTGGCCCACAACTAGATCGTCGCGTCCCTAGCAACCTGACGTCCTGATGCTCGGGAGACCATAAACTAACTATCAAACTAAAGATCAGACACTTCACTGACTGAAGATTATGCAAGATAAAAGTATATTTTCTCACTAGAAACACGTTTCATGGTGAATTTCTGTATATATATATTAACTATATATTTATATATATTTATATACTATACTATATCATATATATCATACTATATATATACTAACTCCACTGATTGACCGATGACCATGTCGATCAGGCCACTGCCGGCCCACGCTCGGCGCCTTCGCTTTCCACCGAGGAGTATGTCTACCTCATCTTCTAAAGACTCATCAACCCCGAACCAAACTTTCCCTAAACAAAAACCTATTCGAAAATATCCAAACAGGTACTCGAAGCTTTTTTTCACCTTAGCGGAACGATGAGTAAAGCAAGCCAAAGCCGCGCAAAATACCGGAACCGAGAAGCCCCCTGACCCTGGCGTCTTTTCCAGGCTTGCTGGACGACAAAGCCTCTGCCTCCCACTAGACAAGGAATTCTTGATGACTTCAATTCCAAAGCCCTTCACTGCTCTTGAGGGAAAACTGATGGGATCCTCAACAACAGTGACTGCCAACTCGTTCAAACTCACGGCTCTCGAGACACAAGTGTTAAAATGACCCACGGACAGAGCCTGTCAGTCGTTTAGAAGGAAAAAAAACAGCCACACTAACAACAAGCAACGCTACAGTTAGCCGCCAAGGCTACTTGACCTCGAGTCACGCTTAGCCGACAAAACAATATAAGAGTGTATTGGCTTACACCTGAACACCATTGAAGGCACTCAAACCATCTGCCTTTTTCTCTAACCATTGCCTTGGGGGAGCTCTTCGGTATGTTGCCTGGGCTTCACCCGCCCGGAATGGAAGGGCGCCCACCGATCCCTGGCCTCCCTAAACCAGCCCTCACCACGCGACCCGAGGGCCAGTTCATAATACGCTTCTTAAATTCCAACCATAAAACAGAATCCATCCGCGAGGCCCGACTTGAGACGCAGGACAGCTAAAGTTCCCAAAAACCATTCCATACTCATCTCTCGAGCGACTATCCCCAGGAGGTCGCTGGAATTTACGGAGGGCAGTACTCGTCTGAGGTCATGTCAGAGCTGTACAAAGGCTTCCAATCTTACAACCAGCCTTTACTTTTCCCAGCCAGGCTCACCATTCCACTGCCGAAAATCGCGGAGGACAGGAAAAAAACGTCTTCCTCAGTGACCTGACAGCGAAAAATCTCCATCCAGCCGTCCCACCAAAACCATGGACTAACTGTTATTTATCTGTTTGCTTCGCTTTCATGGACTCGCCTAACCCGCAAATTTTCGTAACCCTCGATTAGACCTGCAGACAGGACTAAAAACGGATATGCCCCCCTCATAACGGGGGATCTGACGTTCTTCTTTCTTCCTTTTTGCTATTCTTTTCATGTACAACGTCTTTAATTGCAGGATGGAGGATGGGTAGGTGGGGAGCAGGATGAGAATCTATCTCTGTTTATGTTTCTTCAAATTCCAAACTCTCTGGCCCGACATATGCATATGGCTTGACGGGAAGTGGACAGCGATGCAAAATTCATCTCCACGACATTGGGTATGTTTTACTTTCTGCGTATATGTTGTGTGGTGAGCGAACACACCGGTGCCTTTTTGTTTAATTATCTGATATGTGTATGAGTATTGTATGGCCTGGTGGTTTTAGTGTTGTGGAGGTTGTCATGGATGAGGCCTGTTTTCCCAGCTACACCTCTTGAAATCCAACTATTATGAAATATGGGTTGTGACTTCTAATGATGGAGATACACAGGCATGTACGTTGATATTTGGTTAGCAATGTCCACATGTAATGTCTATGACCAGAGCAATTAAATCTGTCTATGATCAGCATAACCTATCTCTGCTTGCGCATCTTAATATTCAGAAGCCCTTAAGTAACACTTGATGATTAATTCATTATCTCACCACCACAGGTTGTAGCTTCGATGATTATTGGATCGCCAGTGAACTCTTGGCTCCAATGATCTTACCTCATGTGTAGACTTACTTTTAACCTTGACGGGGATACCCTACATCTTAAGACCAGACCCAATAGGAAGAGGTGGAGGTGTTTGCCTTTATGTAAAAATAGTCTTTTTTGAAAAAATTGGGTAATTTTGATATTGATCGATTGATCACTCTGAATCTTTATCTATTGAAATTAACACTAAGGACTAAAAAACCTATTGTTGGGTGTAATCTATCGCGTCACCGATTCCATTCTTCGAACACCTTTAGAGGTAAACTGAGACTTGTTACACAAAACTGAATAAGGTCAGGAAACAAAGACTGTATCATTCTTGGGTGACTTCAATCTTGACATATCAAGAGAATGATGCAGCTAAAAATGATTTCATAATTACTATGCATCCTCTTCCTTCTTCCCCACTTCAACACATTCACCAGAGTTCACACAGACCCCAGCCTTCCATCATCGATAACTTCATTACCAACATTCGGAACACCAGGTTTAGTGACAGGAGTGGTACGGTCTGACATCACTGACCACTTTCCCATAGCATTCTTTTATTGGCTCAGCCAAAATGTACTCAATCCCACACCCTAAACTAAAAAATGTAAACTCTATAAATGAGGATAACATTACAGCTGTAAATGCTAACCTGCGAACCAGCCATTTGGGAGACCATTTATACTGTCCACTCCTGACGCTGCATATTGAAACAATTTTTTGGATAAAAATACATCAATGACTCCATCGAGGTTTTCTTCCCTGTGAAATCGGTCAGATGCGGACCACTGCCCAAAAATCCTGGGATAACTAATGGGAATTTGTAAAATCCATCAAACATAAGAAATAAATTTATAAGTGTACTCACAAATCTCAAGTTCCTAAACTAAAAAGAAATTACTCTACTTATGAACAAGCTCACTCACATGAATTAGAAGAGTAGAGTAGGCCATTACACTGAACTTCTCAATTCAGCACGGGGTGACTGCAAGGAGGATGTGGAAAGTCTTATGTCGAGTTTCTAAAACAACAAGGGTTTGTAAACCCATTTGTTCTCCCAGTTCACTGGAGACATCGAAAGAAGACCTCCTTACAAATTAAACAACTACCTTTGTTTCTATTCGGGGAAAATCTCAGCTGCCACATCAGACAAACCCAGGGGTTACATTTTGACAAATTACTTAACTGGGCAAAGTTACTTACACTCCTGTTTTCTTGAAGCCCAAACAGACCGTATCTGAACTTTTTGAGATAATTATGGGCTTAAAGGCCTCAAATCAGCTGGTACCTGATGGTATTCAGTAGTAAAATTTCTGGAAAACTTTTTGTCGACCTGCTGACTCTTGGCAGCGCTCACTCATTGCCATCTCTAACACCTCCTCCTCTCGCTCACACAGGCGGTCCATGCCAAAATGCCCTAAAAATTGCTAAAGGTTATAACCAATTTTTAATCAGGGAGACAAGAACATTCTGAGCACATTAATCGCCCATATCACTATTTTTACCAACTCTCTCTAAAGTATTTTGAAAAGGTTGTATATAACAGACGATGGCTATCTTCGAAAATTCAACATTACTTGTTCCATCATCAAGTTTGGCTTCAGGAAAAAGAGCACCACCTGTATGGCTATTACTTGACCTTGTTGAAAAAATCAATGACTGTATTGATGAGGTTCAATTATGGATAGGTATTTTCCTTGATCTATCAAGGTCCTTTGCTACTTATTGATTTTAAGATACTACCTGAGACAAACTCACACACACTATTGTATCAAGAGGCCCTCGCCCTTGATTGGTTCAAAAGCTATCTCTATGACCGTCAACAGTTATGTTTTGCACAAATAACTGTAAGCTCACACCCTGCAAGCACCTATAAACTCACGGGGTCTCCCCCAGCGGGGTCAATTTTTGGGGGCCACTCTTATTTATCCTTTTACATCTAATGATTTGTGTACATTCCACCAATACTCTTTCATAAAGTAATTTTTTGTCTGATGATACATAGATCTCTTTCACCTCACACAGAAGATCGCTACTCACTCTCCAACGGACACTGTAAACACAGGGTTTTATCAGTGGAATGCTTGGTTTAAATGTAACAAACTTTCACTCATATGTACTAAATGTAATAAACTAATTATAATGTTATTCCGCTCAAACAGAAAGAAAATCATTACTGAAACTGGTAACATATCAATATTGACAATCAGGAGATCATCCGGTAAGCTCCACAAGATTCCTGGGGGTCCAACATTGAATGAATTTATCTCTACTTCAAATATGACATTTAGATCATCTGAACAAAGAAATTATCAAAATATGTTTGGTGCTTTTTTTCTACAAACTCAGACATTCTCTACACATTATCTGCTTCTACTTTACTTACTATGTACAAAAACCTTTTTGAACGCGCATATTGAGAATTACTGTAATGTGTCATAATGGTCCCAATACTTTCCCAGTTACCCTTTTAAAACTGTTGAGAGTCTCTACAAAAAGAAAAGTCCATACGTGCTATGTCCTGGGCTGGGGCTGCAGTAAAATACTCCAACTCGCCGCTTTTCCACTGCATGGTTCTTTCTAAGACTCAATGAATATTCAATCTCTTTACCATAATGCTTGCCTAATGTTTGAAGTCATAAATGGCCTAAACCCCAGACTGACCGGCCCTGCTCCCTATCTGCGCACCCCAGCACCAACACCGAACCAGAATAAACACCTGATAATGGTTAAACAAACGGCGGTTACATTGTACAGGAGTATGTAGTGTTGCCTGTAGGGGGCACAAGATCTGGAACAGAATCTTGATGAGGGATCTAAAAAGAAGCTGTGCTCTCTGTCCGCTTTTAAAAAAACCTAAAAGCATATTTTACTGGCTACCTATTTATAATGTACCCTAACAATATTGATGGGATGTACTGGAATTATTTACTGTATGATTGATTGTATGTATTTGTTCTGTTGTTTTGTCGGCACTGTTAAGTTAAATGTTACTGTATGATTGATTGTATGTATTTGTATGCTTGATTGTCTGCACTTTTATGTTTAATGTTTTTTCATGCATGGTAACCACATTGTGCATCGCTAAATTGATTATTGTTTTTCAGTAACCTTGGGCCCCCGCCCAAAAGCTTTCAATATGCTTATTTTTTGGGGGACCCATTCATGCATGCATGCATGTATGTATGTATGTATGTATGAATAAATAAACTTGAAACTTGGACTTGATATTATATATATATATAATATATATATTATATAATAATATATAATATATATATTATATATATAATATATATATAATAATTGCAATATAACGGTAACCATTTTCCCCAAATGCTGGGAGACCGCGTATTCGAGCCCCTGTTGGTGCTATTCCTCCATTCATCTTAGTGATGGGCGGAAGAAACGTGTTTAGGAATTTGTGGTTTTTGGCATAAACATAACTAGGGCGCAACTGTACTATCTGCGCACACCCTTTTCTGAGGCTCTCTCTCTCGCTCTCTCTCTTTGTCCCTCCCTCTCTCTCTTTCTCTCAGACGTTAATTGTCTGAGAACACTCCCATTCAGAATGCATTGGTTTACATTTCGTTCTTTGGAGCATGGTTATTTTTATTTATTTTCAGCTTTTGAGGAGGTGCTTCAAAGATGCAATTTTTTCTGCAATAATCCAAAACTCAATGGAAAAAACCCGTTGGCTTTTTTGTCAAGAGAACCAGGGCGACGCTCACCTTCCGGGTTGGCCGACCTACGTCATCCCTCCACCACTCTACTGGTAAAAACACACATGTTTTCAAGTTGAATGATAAATAATAATAATATTAATAATAATAATTAATTTCTGCCATAGTATTTATTTTAGGGGGGGAGGCGGATACAAGTTCTTTTGGCCATTCGTAGTGTTGCTCAGCGCAGAGAAAATAAATTTTCCGCAAAGACGGGTGTCGTCGCTTAGGCAACGGAAGAACGCTGGGGGTTTGACAAGTCACGGGGACTTACCCATGCCAGTTGAAAAGGAGCGTCCCAAGGCATTTAAGAAGAACCGTGTTAATACGCATGGCATAGATTTTCTCCTCAGATTAAGGCCAATAAACAAATGATAAAATAAACATAAAAACGGTCCGGCCCGAGGATAGTGGTGGTAAACAACGGGTGGGGCTCGGGCTCGGGCAGTCCATAGGCCAATAAGGAGTTAATGCACGCCAATTAGAATACGAGTATTCCCCCTGGCCGCAAACCGAAAAAAAACGATTTTCGGTATGCCGAAAATCATATCAAAAAATTAAAAAAAGAAAAAAAAAGATGCCGGGTGGGGTGGTTCATGTGATCCGGTGATAGTTTAGGTTCTATTGCAGAACAGTTAGTGGGCGTCAGAGCGCAGAATCTAGGTTCTACTGTTAGGCTACTGAGGAAAATCACACAACCACAACGTACATAAGGTCCTACTTCTATTTGTAACTATTATTTATTATTTAGGGCCTATTTGGCTGCTCCAACTCAAGTCAGCCCAGCCAGGCGACAGTTAAGTTTCGGTTTTTTTGCATTTTCTGACACAAAATAAGCAGAACATTAATTTTTTGAATAGTGTCTGTGTTAACAAAACAAAAATCAATTCAGTAAAGTAAAAAATCATTTAACAGAGAAGACATCAGAGAGAGGTTACTTTAACCAGAACATCAACTTTAAATTCTTCATATAATTATTATTTTCTCATAGAATTATTATATCATTATTCAAATTAGCCATGTTGCTGCGCGTTCCCCTGATTGGCCAGGTAAGCCTCGCTTTGTTTATGATAAGGCACGGGCCCTCAATTGATCGGGCACACACAAAGCAGCTCACAGTGGCCCCGTCCTGATTTGTCGATTTTGTTTTTTTATGCGTGGCTTATGTGTCTGTTCTGTTCAACCGTTCAACCTATCAATCAATTTATGTCAGAGTGTAGAGGAAAAATAGGACAATTTCACTTGACCTTTTCTTTGTAGGGCTATTTAATAATAGGGCTAGTCTTTATCAAACGGACAGAGACATGCTCCATGATGCTTTGTCTGGATGTGTGTGTGTGTGTGTGTGTGTTGTTGTGTGTGTGTGTGTGTGTGTGTGTGTGTGTGTGTGTGTGTGTGTGTGTGTGTGTGTGTGTGTGTGACTATCCAATCCGTAGATTGTAGTAAGAAATCAAATGAAACAAATAAAAGTTCATTGGGATCAATTGAAGAAAGAGCTTGAGCTCTTGTGGACGGAGAGAGAAAGCGAACAACACAAACAAAAACAATGTGCGCGCATTAACCAGTTATGATGTCCCTTGGCTTTAGTTAAAACCACGTCACACAAATACTCTGTTTTCCAATACAACAATTATTTTATTTTGTAAATCATAGTTAAGTTTTGATTGGATTTCGAATGATAACCTCTTGGTAATGCTCATTGGTGCGCGCCCCCGCCCCCCCAGCATTGACTCTACCGAAGTGCGCATGGGAAGACGGGGCAATGTAAACGTAATCTGGTCCTGGGCACGATGAAGAAATGCGGCGGGTCTGCCTATATGATATATGTCAAGTTGATATGAGGCAGCAGGAGGTGGGAAAGAGAGGACATAGGCTATGAGACTGTTGAGAGAGCAAACGCTGGGGCACAGGGCAGAGTGTGGGGGTGCGGGCGGTGGTGAGAGGGGGTGTGCGGCCGCACCCCCCGCACCCCTTCTTCCAACGTCCCTGCACATAGCCAAGAACAAGACAATAGATGGCTAGGTACAATAAACATCAAGACATACTGTGGGGGGGGACGTGCGACGTCTGACCTGCAGGGGGAGTGGGGGAGCGGGTTGTGAGCGCACCGGATCGGCTGGGGGGGGGATTGGTCCTGAGTGCGGCAGGTGGCGGCACTCAGGCCAATCAGGGGATGTGCATTTATGTGCCTGCTTTGTGTTGTAGTGAGCGGGATTCCTGAGGAGGAGAGAACGAGCGGGACGGACACGGACGGACGAAGACGCGGCTATTATTATTACTGTTATCGATTGCTCTCACGGAGAGAACAAACTTTTGTTTGTGTACATTATTCCATGTGTTCGCCTACTCCACGCAGGCTGAATAAAAGAATCTTCCCGAGGGGGAATATCGTCCCGACTGGCACTCCGGCTGCATTTCTGTGCTCACGGCAACACCGAACCCCCTACAGTGGAGCCCAACGCGGGGCCGAGCACAGGAGGATGGACCAGTCCCCGTTGGGGAACGTACTCGGACACCTGGCCCAGATGGCAGAGCAACAGGGTCAACTCCACCAGGCTCAAAACGAGGTGCTCGCGGAGTTGGCCCAGTCCCTGGCCGCCGATCGGACCATGCTCCGGGAGCTCCTCGCCTCCGGTGGACGCGGCGAGGGACCCCGGGGGGCGGGAACAGCAACGCCCATCCACGTCCCGAAAATGGGGGAAGCAGACGACCCGGAGGAACTTCCTGCAGACCTTCCAGGGGGTAGCCGAGCTCTCCGGGTGGCCTCGCCCGGAGTGGGCGCACCGTCTCCTGCCGCTCCTGACGGGAGAGGCGCAACTCGCGGCCCACAGCTTGCCGGTCGGGGCCCAGAGGGACTATGACGCTGTCACCAGAGCCATCCGGGACCGGCTGGGCCTCTATCCGGAGGAACATCGCCGACGGTTCCGGGCGCTGACGTTCGCGGAGGGGGACCGCCCCTTCGCCTTCGCCCAGCAACTGTGGGACCAGGCCAGGAGGTGGCTGGTCCCGGACCGGACCACAGCGGAGGACGTGGTGGAGCAGGTGGTCTTGGAGAGGCTAGTGGAGGGGCTGCCGGCTAGGACCTCCGCCTGGGTCCGATACCACCGACCCGAAAGCCTCTCCGACGCGGTCACCCTGGCGGAGAGTCATCTGCAGCCACCTCCAGCAAGCCAACGACCGCCGACAGCGAGCCCACGTACCGGGGCGGCCACCCCGCGGCGGGAGAGAGACCGATCCCGACGCCGAGGGCGAGATGGGGGGGCGGGCCAGAGCGGGCACATGACCCACCTCCCCCCCCCCCCCCCTCCATGGATGGGCGCTCAGACGGCAGGGGAGGGGTGTTGGCGGTGCGGGCGGCCTGGCCACTTCCGGAGGGAGGGCCCTATGATGGAGGTGGGTCAGGTCGTCCGCGTCACCGGTGCCCCGTCTCCTCCCCACGGTCCCGTGTGAGGCGTACCGTATCCCGGTTGAGGATACAGCGGGGTACGCACCAGGCGCGTGCTTGGACTCGGGCTGCATGCAGACCATGATTCACCAGCGCCTGGTGCGGTCCGAGGCGTTGGTGGAGGCGTCGAGCGTGTCGGTGAGGTGTATACACGGGGATGTGCACGAGTATCCTTTGGTCCCCATCGAAATTCATTGGGGGGGGAAGAAGCATAGTCTTAAGGCGGCGGTTAGTTCGAGCCTCACGCATCCCCTGATTCTTGGGTTGGATTGGGCGGGGTTTCCACAGGCTGTTAGGGGGACTACGGGGGTGCGACCACGACCGGTAGGGACATGTAAGTCGGGTGTTGCGCTCTGCGCCGAGGCGGAGGCGACCGACGCTGCTCAGGGATCGGGGGAGGGGGCCGAGCCCCAACCCGAGGTCCCCGCCCCCGTGTTCCCACCGGTGGAGGATTTCCCCCTCGAGCAGTCTCGGGACGCCACACTGAGCTCAGCCTACGACCAGGTGATGTTCATTGATGGGAGTAAGGTCCGGCCAGACGCAACACTGACTTACCCGCACTTTATAGTGGTTAGGGATAGACTTTATCGGTGTGAGTCCGTGACACCCAGAGTGAGGAGATTAACTACCCAGTTGCTGGTACCCAGGAGCCGCCGGGAAATGGTTTTCCAGGCGGCGCATTATAACCCAATGGCGGGCCATCTAGGATACGAGAAAACACTGAACCGGATAATGGCCCGGTTCTATTGGCCGGGGATTCGGGCAGAGGTACGCAGGTGGTGCGCGTCCTGCCCCGAGTGCCAGCTGGTGAATCCCCCGGCCATCCCCAGGGCTCCCTTACGGCCCCTCCCCCTGGTGGAAGCGCCCTTCGACCGCGTCGGCATGGATATTATCGGGCCATTAGAACGTTCCGCACACGGATATCGATTTGTGTTAGTCCTGATCGACTACGCAACCCGATACCCGGAAGCAATTCCGTTGCGCAACATCTCCGCGAAGAGGGTTGCGCAGGCATTGTTTCACGTCATATCGCGGGGGGAATCCCGAAAGAGATTCTCACTGACCAGGGCACCAATTTCATGTCACGCAAGATTAAAGAACTTTACGGGTTGTTAAAGGTCAAGGCCATCCGCACGAGCGTCTATCACCCAGCCACGGACGGCTTTTTGTGAGAGGTTTAACCGGACGTTAAAGTCCATGATCCGTAAATTTGTACACGAGGATGCTCGAAATTGGCATCAATGGCTAGATCCTCTGTTGTTTGCAGTGCGGGAAGTGCCTCAGGCTTCCACGGGGTTTTCTCCCCATTTGAGTTGCTTTATGGGCGCAAGCCCAGGGGCATCCTGGACCTGAATTAAAGAAAACTGGAGGAGGGGGTCCAGTGACAGCAAGAACGAAATCCAGTACGTCATGGACTTGCGGTGCAAAGCTTCACTCACTAGGGGTATTGTCCACGTGAGCACTTGCAACCGAGCCCAGGAGAGTCAGAGACGCCTGTACGACAGAGGGACTAGATTACGCGATTTCACTCCGGGGGATAAGGTCCTCGTACTACTGCCCACCTCTAGCACGAAATTGCTCGCGAAGTGGCAAGGGCCGTTCATGGTCACACGGCGGGTCGGGGACGTGGATTACGAGGTAGCGCGCTCGGACCGGGGCGAAAACACGCAGGTGTACCACGTCAACCTCTTGAAGAGGTGGAATGATGCGGTCCCCGTCGCGTTTGCGTCGACGCTACCGGAGAGGGAAGAACTCGGGCCGGACGTCCCGAGCTCAGGCCCCACCCCCTCGGTCGGTCAGGGCGAGGGTCTCTCCGGGAGTCAGGCGCGGGACGTCGCCGGCCTGCAACTCCGGTTCGCCGACGTCTTTTCACCCCTGCCTGGTCGCACCTCGCTAATTACTCACAACATCGAGACGCAGCCCGGTTTAACGGTGGCGGACACGCCCCTACAGGCTGCCGTCCACAAACAAGATGTGGTGCGGCGCGAATTGGCAACCATGTTGGAGCTGGGAGTGGTCGAGGAGTCTCACAGCGACTGGTGCAGTCCCGTCGTGCTGGTGGGGAAGCCGGACGGGTCTGTCCGGTTCTGCGTGGACTACCGCAGGGTGAAAGCGGTGTCCAAGTTTGATGCCTACCCAATGCCTCGGATCGACGAGCTCGTGGACCGGCTTGGCATGGCCATCTACTACACGACCCTGGACTGCACGAAGGGCTACTGGCAGATTCCGCTGTCTCCAGCAGCCCGGGAAAAAACAGCCTTCTCCACTCCGCTCGGTCTCTACCAGTTTAAGGTACTTCCATTCGGGTTGTTCGGGGCCCCGGCCACGTTTCAGCGGCTGATGGACCGGGTGTTACGGCCCCACGCCGCGTATGCTGCTGCCTACATAGATGACGTCGTCATTTATAGCGGAACGTGGGAGCAGCATATGCGGCAGGTGGCGGCCGTTCTTCAGTCGCTGAGACGGGCGGGGCTCACGGCCAACCCGAAGAAGTGCGTGATCGGGCGGAGGGAGATCCAGTATCTGGGGTTCCACCTGGGGGGGGGGAAGGTCCGGCCGCAGGTCGGTAAGACCGCGGCGGTCGCTGCCGCCCCTCGGCCCAGAACCAAAGAAGGAGGGTGAGGCGGTTCCTGGGGCTGGCGGGGTACTATTCGGCAGTTTGTCCCAAACTTCGCCGACCTGGCCAGCCCCTTAACCGACCTCACCCGTAAGAGGGCCCCAGATACGGTCCAGTGGTCGGAGCCATGCCAGGGGTCGTTTGATGCGATTAAAACAGCCCTCTGTGGAAAGTCGGTCCTGTGTGCTCCTGACTTTGCTCTCCCTTTCTCCCTGCAGACGGACGTGTCGGATAGGGGGTTGGGCGCGGTCCTGACCCAGCAGGTGGAGGGAGTCGACCGCCCGGTGCTGTACCTAAGCCGGAAGCTATCAGACCGGGAGGGCCGGTACAGCACGGTCGAAAAGGAGTGTCTCGCCATCCGATGGGCGGTCGGCGCCCTCCGCTACTACCTGCTGGGGCGCGCCGTTCACCCTCTACTCCGGACCACGCCCCCCCTGCAGTGGCTCCACCGCATTGAAGGACGTCAACGCGAGAATCACCAGGGTGGTATCTTCGCGTTGCAGGCCCTTCAACTTCCGAGTCGTGCACAGGCCTGGGGCGCAGATGGTCGTGGCGGACTTCCTCTCCCGTTCCGGGGGGGGGGAGTAAGGCGGCGGCCGGATGAGCCCCGGCCTGTGTCGGGCGGTGGGGGTATGTGGGGGGGGACGTGCGACGTCTGACCTTCAGGGGGAGTGGGGGAGCGGGTTGTGAGCGCACCGGATCGGCTGGGGGGGGGATTGGTCCTGAGTGCGGCAGGTGGCGGCACTCAGGCCAATCAGGGGATGTGCATTTATGTGCCTGCTTTGTGTTGTAGTGAGCGGGATTCCTGAGGAGGAGAGAACGAGCGGACGGACGGACGGACGAAGACGCGGCTATTATTATTACTGTTATCGATTGCTCTCACGGAGAGAACGAACTTTTGTTTGTGTACATTATTCCATGTGTTCGCCTACTCCACGCAGGCTGAATAAAAGAATCTCCCGAGGGGGAATATCGTCCCGACTGGCACTCCGGCTGCATTTCTGTGCTCACGGCAACACCGAACCCCCTACACATACCATTCTAAAAAGAACAGATGAAGCAGCTACCCTTGTTTCCTTCGCAGTTTGCCTACAGAGCAGCGCACCTGCATTTAATATATCCGTGAATTGTTACAATTTCTCAGAACCAAAGGCGAAAGTAGAAACGGGTGGCCAAAAGCTGTCGTATTATTAGTTATCACAGACAATTTTAAGTAGAAACGGGTGGCCAAAAGCTGTCACATTGTTATTTATCGCAGACAATTTCATATATAACAATATAACAATCAATGTTCTGTACGGAGCTCCTTCAGGGACATTAGGGAGAACGCTGCCGGACAGAACCTTAGTTTGGAAGTCGTGCTTAGTGACACAACAAATACTTCCAATTGAGATACATGAGCTTGAAAATTGTGCTTCTTGACACGAAAATTTTGAAAATACGTGTCCCTGATCACGAAAAATAGATTAAATAACGTGACAGTGTCACGAATTTTCGTGAGACCGGGTTGGAATGTGATGTATACCCCGGGCAAGCTGATGTACACAGCGGGCACATTGTCAAGAGCAGTTGACCCACAGGAGCCGGCGCACACTAAGTGATGACGTGGATGTTTATGTGAACATGATCACAAAGGCACTGCCAGTAGCAGACGCGAAAATGGAGCTCATAAGAACAGAGACAACCCGAGATGAAACACTAAAAGGCCTGTGTAAATTAATCACTGAGGGGTGGCCCAATGATAAGCAGAGTTGTTCACCTGAAATCACAGAGTACTGGAACTGCAGGGCAGAACTGTCGGTGGTAGGAGACGTCATCTATAAAGGAAACAAGATAGTCAACCCGAGGAGTCTGCGAAAGGAAATGCTCAAGAAAATACACGAAGGGCATCTTGGGATTGAAAAATGTAAGAAAAGAGCACGTGAAGTGATGTACTGGCCTCGAATCAACCAAGATGTGGCAAATGAGGTGGCAAACTGCACAACATGTTTGAATATCACGCAATCAATAGAGCTGAGCCACTTAAGCCGCACACAGTGCCTGACAGACCATATCAAAATGTAGGCGCTGACCTATTTCTGCAGGGAAAGACTACATTGTGGTGACAGACTATTATTCCCTGTATCAAGAGGTCTCTAAACTGCACACTACAACAGCAGAAGGCTGGTGTAACGTCTATGAAGGCCATATTCTCCAGACATGGCGTGCCAAGCGAAGACTTCACAGACAATGGGCCACAGTTTTCTACCGCCAGTTTTGCACGCTTTGCAGAAGAATGGGACTTTGTTCACACAATGTCAAGTCCTCACGACCCGCAGTCTAATGGTTTGGCCGAAAAGTCGGTCCAGACTGTGAGGGGGTTGCTGTGTAAAGCAAAAGACAGTGGAGTTGACTTTCTAACAAAGCCTGTTTGTGTACCGCACAACGCCACTAGAGTGCGGTATTTCACCAGCACAACTCCTAATGGGACGTCACCTTAGATCCAACCTGCCCATTCAGGAAAACCTGCTGAAAAGAAAGGAGGGGGGGGGGAAGTACAGAGGTTCAAGGAGCAGCAAAAAGCAAAACAGAAATTCTACTATGATAAAGGAACACAGAACCTACCTGAACTGCATACTGGTGATTATGTGAGGCTCAAAGATAAAACAAATACACGGTCACAGAAAGCAAAGCAACTGTTATGAATGAAGTGCATCCAAGGTCGTACACCATTCAAACAGAGGAGGGAGCAGTGCTGAGACGGAACCGGCGAGACGTTATGGGACCAGCCACAGCAGATCAAAGAGCTGATGCCGCTGCTGAACAACGTGGACACTCAGTTGCTGGAGAACAACCTGGACACTCGGATAGCTCATCACTTGAGGCACCAGTTCCTGTGCAAGACCCGCCCTTCAGAAGAGGTTCCAGGGCTGTGAGGCCACCACCGAGGCTTATTGAACAGTTTTAGGGAATCATGAGTATTGTTGTAAAGTTATGAGTTTATACTTTCCCTGGAATATTCTTATGTTCTTACACTGCAGTTGAAAAGAGTTAAATAAGTAACTGTTGCAGTTAATAATTACAATTCATAAAAGTTAAAGATAAGTATTGAAAAATGAAGTCAAAAATGTTTTACATTTTTATTTTAAGAAAGGGAGATGTAATGATATCAACATCAGTTATTAGACTGTCACGCGGAGCATGCGCAGTGGGACTGACGCACTGCATGTTCATGGCAGTTCCAGGTTAAGAATGTGATAAGAGGACTTAATGTTACCTTGTGTATGCTTCACGAATATAAAGGCTTTCTCTTCAAGTTACTTACGGTGTGTTTATTAAAGAACTCCTCACGCTTTGGTCAGGCAAAGCGTGACACTGAACACGTCTTGTGAGGTGGACCACGTCTATTTCACGCTTTGGCGTGATTCCGGGTTGCGCTCTCTCTCTCTCTCTCTCTCTCTCTCTCTCTCTCTCTCTCTCTCTCTCTCTCTCTCTCTCTCTCTCTCTCTCTCTCTCTCTCTCTCTCTCTCTCTCTCTCTCTCTCTCTCTGAAAATCAATGGTTTGACATTCCGTTCTGTGGAAGATGAAAAAGGTGCAACCGTGCTCTGGTACACGATTCAATAGATTAACGGTTGTGCGCATAAGCACGAAACCACATGATATAGGTGATATGTATTTATTGTCATTTCACGGATCCCATTGAATCCAGGTCAACTTGCTCATTGAAACGCGAATCCGTGTGTCTGCCACGGAATATCAGTGAAATTTACTTGCATTGGAGCAAATTCCGTGCCCATATCACGGAAATCGGCGTGTTTGCTTGATGATCCCATGGATTTTGAGTTAAGCATCCGTGGTCATTTCACAGATTCCTGTGAGACCAGGTTGATACCAAGGCAATATATTTTTAGATTTGGATTGAATACAAAGAGGTGGATTGAGCCCTCCTGTAACGTAATGCTGGTGAATTAGGCTCTTGAGTCCCACCTCAGCACAGGGTAGCATGGCTCATGGTTAGAGGGTGAGATGTGAATACAGGTCTGAAAGGAAGAGGGGGAATCAAAGAAACACCTTTTTAGATGCAGCCCCATGATTTGGTGATATATTTTGGGATGCATTATTTGGTAGACATTCAATACTGAATTATGAAAACACTTCCCCCCATTACCTGGATGTTTACAAGATCGGATGAGGTCCATTTCCATCCAGTTAACAGGCTAGATTGAGCATTGTTGATAGTCTGGTCTCTGGAGTCCTTCAAAGTCATAGGGAGTCTTACTTTAGAGCACTTGTACTCTTCAGTGATACTCGTGATAGGCAGTTCAAGGACCCCTTTGCCGTAGAGGCTGATGTAAGTCAGACATCGTGGGGGAGAAGTCCAAATTGTAGGTACCAGAGCTTGAGCTTTCCTGGCAATAGGCTCTTGTTGATGTTTCCAGATTGTTGGTGATGTCCTGCCTTATTTGCTGCATTTGGTCTTTGTCACTGAGGCTTGCGTCATACCATCTTCCCCGACTTTTGACGGGTTTCTCAGATACCGTTGGTATTGGGTCGTCACCAATGCAGAACTTCACGTCTTTAAGCTTTTCCTTGACTATTGAGATGCTTCGTGACTTGCTCGGCTTGATTTTCATCTGGGCCCACTTGATGTTCTCCTTCAGTCTTCCAAGGAGCCACCTGGTTCATGCTGCAGTAGTGGTCAGAGTGGTCATGTCATCCATAATGCTTGGATAGGTTGAAGGCAGATCCCCGTTCTTAGCTCGCTCGGCCCCCAGCACCCACCTTGAGGCACTGATGATGACCACCATGGCCATTGTGAAGGCCAGGGGTGAGATTGTTCAGCCTGCCATGATGCCTACTTCTAGGCGTTGCCATGATGTTGTAAAGTCAGCTGTTATGAAGCACAGCTGCTGGTCTTTGAAGTAGGCTTTCACTAGAGTAGTGATGGATGATGAAATGTGGAAAAAGTTGAAGGATTCCCAGAGGAGGTTATGGGGAACTGTTCCAAAGGCTGGATCAGTGCCTTTCCATATATGCAGTACACAAGCAAGCGTGCTCTTTTGGCAATTCTGCCCCACAATCCTCTGTGAAGCAAAAGATATGTCAACATCGAGTGAGCCTGCGAAAGTTTGATGGGTTGGAACTACAGGGTGTGCTAATCAGTGAAATCACCCAATAGGTATGCCCAATCGTAATGCATACTGTGTGCAACGGTACATGGGATTTATGGGGGTATGGGATTTAAAACGCATCCATAGTCTCTCACCAGGTGAGGACTTTCATTTGTGAACATGTAGAGTGGGGCAAAAAAGTATTTAGTCAGCCACCAATTGTGCAAGGTTCTCCCACTTAAAAAGACGAGAGAGGCCTGTAATTTTGATCATAGGTAAACCTCAGCTATGAGAGACAAAATAAAAAAAAGAAATCCAGAAAATCACAAATTATTTAAGAATTTATTTGCAAATGATGGTGGAAAATAAGTGTTTGGTCACCTACAAACCAGCAAGATTACTGGCTGTCACAGACCTATAACTTCTTCTTTAAGAGGCTCCTCTGTCCTCCACTCGTTACCTGTATTAATGGCACCTGTTTGAACTCCTTATCAGTATAAAAGACACCTGTTCACAACCTCAAACAGTCACACTCCAAACTCCAATATGGCCAAGACCAAAGAGCTGTCAAAGGACACCAGAAACACAATTGTAGACCTGCACCAGGCTGGGAAGTCTGAATCTGCAATAGGTAAGCAGCTTGGTGTGAAGAAATCAACTGTGGGAGCAACTATTAGGAAATGGAAGACATACAAGACGACTGATAATCTCCCTCGATCTGGGGCTCCACGCAAGATCTCACCCTGTGGGGTCAAAATGATCACAAGAACGGTGAACAAAAATCCCAGAACCAGACGGGGCCACCTAGTGAATGACCTCTAGAGAGCTGGGACCAAAGTAACAAAGGCTACCATCACTAACGCACTACGCCGCCAGGGACTCAAATCCTGCAGTGCCAGACGTGTCCCCTGCTAAGCCAGTGCATGTCCGGGCCCATTTGAAGTTTGCTAGAGAGCATTTGGATGATCCAGAACAGGATTGGGAGAATGTCATATGGTCAGATGAAACCAAAATATAACTTTTTGGGAAAAACAACTCATCGTGTTTGGAGGAGAAAGAATGCTGAGTTGCATCCGAAGAACACCATACCTACAGTGAAGCATGGGGGTTGAAACATCATGCTTTGGGGCCGTTTTTCCTGCAAAGGGACCAGGACGTCTGATCCGTGTGACAAGGCACTGAAGATGAAACGTGGCTGGGTCTTTCAGCATGACAATGACCCCAAACACACCGCCCGGGCAACGAAGAAGGCTTCGTAAGAAGCATTTCAAGGTCCTGGAGTGGCCTGGCCAGTCTCCAGATCTCAACCCCATAGAAAATCTTTGGAGGAAGTTGAAAGTCTGTGTTGCCCAGCGAAGGCCCAAAAACATCACTGCTCTAGAGGAGATCTGCATGGAGGAATGGGCCAAATTACCAGCAGCAGGTGTGTGAAAACCTTGTAAAGAGACTTACAGAAAAACTTTTGACCTCTCTGTCATTGCCAACAAAGGGCATGTAACAAAGGTATTGAGATGAGCTTTTGTTATTGACCAAATACTTATTTTCCACCATAATTTGCAAGTAAATTCTTTAAAAATCAGACAATGTGATTTTCTCTAGATTTTTATTTTTATTTTTTCATTTTTGTTACATAGCTGAGGTATACCTATGATGAAAATTACAGGCCTCTCATCTTTTTAAGTGGGAGAACTTGCACAATTGGTGGCTGACTAAATACTTTTTTGCCCCACTGTATATGTGTTGATTCGATGTATGCGTATGTTCCAGTTTACTCTTGCATGCCTGTATATGTGAGTCTATTCGAGGATAACACACAAATTGATCAGCCAAAACCTGTCCACTTGCACTCTCTCTCTCTCTCTCTCTCTCTCTCTCTCTCTCTCTCTCTTCTCTCTCTTCCTCTCTCTCTCTCTCTCTCTCTCTCTCTCTCTCTTCTCTCTCTTTGTTCTCTCTCTCTCTCTTTCTCTCTCTCTCTTTGTTCTCTCTGCTCTCTCACATCTCTCTGTCTCTGCTTTGTTCTCTCTCTCTTGTCTCTCTGTTCTCTCTCTCTCTTTGTTGTCTCTCTGTCTTTAATCTCTCTCTCTCTTTGTTCTCTCTGTCTTTAATCTCTCTCTCTCTTTTGTTCTCCTCCTCACTCTATCATAAATGGGAACTATTACAAGAGACAAACAAAAGCTTGATTTTTCGAGTTAAACCCGCCATTGGATAGAGGCACTCATGTAATTTTGATACTTCCCCCCCATTACCTGGATGTGTGCAAGATCTCAAAAGATTTGCCAAAGTGTATATAAAAAATACTTTGACCCAAGGGCGTAACTTTGGGTCTACCATTGGGGGGGTTAAACTCGCGGCATATTTATTTATTTTATTTAATCAATCATCTTCTTGTGTAAAAGGTACATGCCAATTTTGCCGTTCCTGTATTAGAAATACAATTGCGATACCTTTACTGATTTTGGCTTCTTTTTTTGACTATTTATGCCATAGATGACACAGTAGTAAAAATTCAGTGTTTTTAGCATTTAGTCAGCAGTGGCAGCTTCCCTTTAATTGATATTTTGTGTGTGTGCTATCTTGTGAAAAAACACGCAAGAACTTAAAGAATAATCAATTGCATCACTGTATTTTGATTACTACATCCCAGCAAATTCACACAATTCAATACAAAATACACAATTCAATAAACATATTGTCGGGCATCACCAGCTCAAACTATCACAAAGAAACAAAAGCAGGTAAATACAAAAGAAGTATAAAAGCATTTCACATAAAAGCACCAAACACCTGTTTGCATCTTGGTGTAAAAGAAATGAACTGTGCACAAATTGACTTCTTAGTTAAGAGGTCCAATTTGTTCCTGATGGATGTTGCACAGCACTGCAACATGGTTCAAGCCTCTGCTGTGACACTACTTGTGCGTAACCAAAGTTTTTAATCGTCGAAGAGCACTAAAGCTCCTCTCTGCCTCAGAGGACGAGACTTCTAGAATCTTAGTTTGAGGACCTCTATCGATGCCATTACAACGTAGCCTATGCTAATCATATAAAGTTACACATAGTTAGCTAGCTAGCTCTTACAAAAGCGGGAATAAAATATCTGGCATGAATCAGGAATTATTATTCAGATCGTCTGGTTTACCTGCACATATGCACAGACATGATACTGTTTGAATGTGAAATTATGGCTCTCAATGCGAAAATTAATTTTGTTTCTCCACTGATACCTTCTTTATTCTGAGGTTTGTATGGGGAAAGTGAAGGTCCCTCTCCACTTTTAAATGGAGGCGTAAACTATCCAGCGGTAGTGAAAAAATATAGAGTGGATGATAACACCTAACTTAACAATACGGGTATTTACCTCCTTATTCGTCAGGATTTTACCTCCTTTGGCTTTTGGCTCCTTTTGACGACCAACAATTAAAATTGTTTGTCTGGCCCTGGGCTGCCTTTCAGTGTCCTTTTCATATCCATTCATGTACAGTTAGCATTAGTCTTCTCTTACTATTCATCCCAGTGACCTTGCGCGAATAGTTCGGGTAATACCAAGTAGTCGGTGGCTGGGGGGGGGGGGGTACATTACAGATTATCACAAAACATGATACTATCTTGCTGACAAATTAAATTTAAATAGACAAAACAAGGTATTAATTCAGAATATTTCATTTTTTGTTCATCTGAAATTATGCGAGATATTGAGGGGGTTATATTAGCTGATCTGATTATTGAGGGGTTTATAACCTCTAACCCCCCCCGTAAATTACGCCTATGCTTTGACCTCATCACTACTTGCTAGAAACATTCAGATTTGGATCATTAGTATTTTCAAACATATATTCGCAAAGGATCCTCAATATTGGCCGCGTGATTTCAGCGCTTTTATTTATTGGAACTGATGCCACAACCTTGGATAATGGTGGAATGAACAATAACTGAGTTGTTGTGCTCTGGAGTTTTGGTTGGTAAAATTGAGATGGTCCTCTGGAGCCTGGGGACTTTTGAATCTAGATACGTTAATTCACAGTATGTGTTACATAACCCACCTTTATGCATGTCTGTGTCGGAGAACACGTAAGATGCAGGGCGGACGGCCCTAAACTCACTAAACTCGTACCAATTAACCTTGTCTCGAAGCGATTGATACAGTGAGCTCAGTTACAGGTCATGCGATCATCTTACTCAACGGGGTTGGACTAGGAAAGTGGGATTGTTACATGAAGAGAGTAGCAAGAGAACAAAGAAAAAAAACACTGCTGAGCTCACCTGCCTGCTCCCGCATTCAACCGGAGGGTTGGGGTCGTTCATTTCTGTCAAAGGTCCGGCATTGGTCGGCGTTTCCAACCACCAAAAATGGGCGTGATCACAGACTGAAGTCGTATGAACCGTACTCGTTCACAGTACTCTCCGTTGGGATAATGAGACACCTGAAAGGGGTCCGGGCCAAGTTTGAGCTACACAGGCTGTTCGTTGAATGGGCGACAGAATCACAACTTCCGTTTACAGGGGGATAAATAATAACAACAAACCCATTA
>OLKM01004012.1:0-26539 GCA_900291075.1 Melanogrammus aeglefinus | reverse complement strand
CAGAAATAAAGCTGAAGTTAAAATGAATACTCGAGACCAGACAGCCAGAAATTAACATTAACAAGAGAAACAAGGAAAAGGATAGAAGCCTACCTACAAGAGAAGAGAGTTTTCCCGAGTTTGGGTTCAGATCGAAAAGGGCCTGTTGGTAACTGGTGGGGATGCCAATGCACATTTTTGAAAAAAACCTATTGTGCCATTATGCCTTCGTTGTGCTATTGTATACAGTCCCTCTTCAAAACCTACCTGCGGCATCATTGCCTTAGGTGTGTGTTTCTGTCATGAATCACCACACGACGAGTGTTGTGGGAATTCATATTTCATTGTATTGGTTTAAATGCATCTAATGCAGTATTGTTAGATATATTTATGAGTGAAGTTACCAACACAATGGTTGGCCGTAACACACACACACACCACACAACACACAACACACACACACACACACACCACAACACACCGACAACACACACACACCACACACACACAGGGTGAGAATGTTACCGTATGTGATAATTCGTTTTTGTATTTGGCACTCTTAATGTTTGCTGAATCTACAAGGCAAATATTAACTTAAACTTAGTTCCCTGGCCCACTTCGTTTTGTAGTAAATGCTATTTTGCCTATGTTATTTCACATGTCAGAATGCACCACCCCCCCCCCAAATTGGCCCTTTCGTTTGTTTGTTGAAATTGCACAAAAAAATCTTCTGGGGGAGGATGCCCCCCAGAACCCCCCCAGCTACAGGGGTTTGGAATTTTGCAAATGTTCGCCCCCCCCCTCAAATAAATCTCACCAGCCGCCTATGATAAATCACAATGTAAGTAGGCTCGCTGATTTACAGTAACTTGAATATCACTAGAAATTGGATTGCTTTGCTTGGTGAACTGGTGCCTTGAATTTTTTTTGTTCCCCTCACCGTTCTCAGCCCCTCCTTTTCTTTCCTTTTTTTTTAGGATGCAACAGTATCCATCTCTAGCTCTCTCCATTCTGCACTTTCACCACGGCTGAGTGACGAGTGAGCTTGCGCCATCTAGTATGAGGCCTTGCAGGCCGCATTGGTGTTGCAACCTATCGGTCTTGGACAGGAACAACAGTAGATTATAAGAAAGAAAAAAAAAAAAAAAAAAAAAAAAAACACTTAGCCATGTATTCCATCACGAAGGTATTCGCATTACTGGGCATGCCCAGTTTAAAAGAAATTCGATCATGTGTGTTTTCCATCAAAAGAACGGACATTTGTTGTAAAACTACAAATCTCGCGCGGTTTCTAGTCACGCGAGATTTCCGCGGTTTTGGCATGCAACCAGCCTGTAAACATTCCGTCGTTCCGTCGAAGCAGTCTCGGGGTGAACGTGCGCTACTCCACCACTTGATTCGGCATACAAGCTGTTCCATCCCATTCGAATCAACCCAAAACTCGGCCATAGCGAGCGTTATTTCATTTTGTGCGAATCAGGGGGAGATTTATGCGCATCACGGGCGTTAATCCATCATTCATTTCCCGCGATGCGGATAATCTAGATGCGCATTCAACACAGCTGATGGAAACGCACCTACTGACGGCTGCACAGCGGCCGGGGTGTCGTCGGCCGAAAAACGACTGCCTGCCAGGGGAAAACGACTGACCCAGTGGGAAGGCCCAGCCCCCCCCCCCCCCCCCCCCCCCCCCCCCCCCCCCCCCCCCCCCCCCCCCCCCCCCCCCCCCTTCGGGGTGTCCCTAACGCCCATCGGAGATAGGTACCGTACTCTTTTCTCCACAGCAAACCACGCCACCCGCTGCAACCAGCGCACCAAGCAGAATGATGGATACGTTGTATTTGCAGGAGTAGTCTGTCGTTCCTGTCGTAGTACACATTGTGTCTAGTTCAACTAACTCATCTCCAGGAGATTAATTTTGCGGCATACTTTTATTGTTGTTGTTTATTTTCTGCTGCTTGCCGTTGTGATGGATTAATAAAAGTAGTAGTAGTAGTAGTAGTATAACGACGAGCGTTCCCGTTCGGATCGCGTTCTTTGTGTTGAAGAGAGTAGGATTCCCCCGATGGGGGTAGGTACCACTCCAGACGATGAAGAGGGCGTTCCACTGGGCGGTCACGTCGTTTTCTGGCATGCAGCTCGTCTTTCGGCCGCACCGGCCCGAGCGCTCGTCTGCAAGCACCCGCCCCGTTCTGGTATCTCCAAGACCTCGTCAGGAGGCATGGCAGTCCGCCCCTGGACACAAGCCAACAGACAAACCTCGGAAGGGTTGTTTATAAACAGGGCTCTATCATGGAAAACATAAAAAGAAGGCTCAATCCATTTTGGTTTTGATTTCATTGAATGCAGTCCATTCTTTCCGCCAAAAACAAAGCCATTGGAAACACGTCTAAAAGCACTGATAATAGCATATTAGCATTATTATTCATGCATATGTTAACCAGTTTCTGTTATGGATTTCTGAAGCGAGGAGAACGGAATTGTCTGCCGTTTGGGTCGCTGTTTTGTGACTGCTGAAATGGACGTTAACCGATTCTTCTTTATATATATTACCTATGGGCAACAATACAACACACTTGGTTACACATACCTTCTATTATAATTTACATTTGGGCATCTTACGCAGACGGCTTTATCCAAAGCAGACTTAAAACCCCAATTAGTATCATTTTCATAAGAAGTGCAACAATATACGCTGTCGTTCCAGAAAAGGATGCTTCATAGAACACAGTCGCAAGTCCAACCAATCGCTAGGCGTAACCAACTTCCCTGTGTTACAGCAATGAATTAGGAGCTATGCAGTTGCTACCCATTTACAGTACCTTATAATAAACATACAAGACATACAATACAGTGGTACACATTTGGCAGAGGGGGGAGGGGTGGCTATGCCAGAGTCGAGGTGGACTCTGAACAGGTGAGTCTTGAGTCTTTTTCGTAGATAGTGAGCAACTCTGCCAGGCCTGAAACGGCAGGGAGCTCGCTTCCACACTATGACGGCCCAAACCGAGAAAAGTTGTTGACTTGTGCGAAACGACCTTTACTAGCTCTTAGCGATGGCGGTACCAGACGTCCAGCTGAGGTAGTCTTGAGCGGATGGATCGAGGCTGGGGTGTGTGGCTTTGCTAATGCTTGGAGGTAGGCGAGGGCAGTTTCATCGACTGCCTTTCTATGCCAGTACCATCGTCCTTAAATTTGATGCAAGCTACTCAGGGAGCCAGTGGACGGCCCGGAACCTAGAAAAGAGGGGGTACATGGAGAACTTCGTAGGTTGAACACGAGGGCGCTGCCGCATTCTGGATGCGCTGCTAAGGTTTAATCGCCCAGAGGAGGAAGTCCAGCCAGGAATCAGTTGCAGTAGTCAAGGCGGGAGATGACAGTATTTGGACTAGAAGCAAGCTGCTTCCCTTGTGAGGAAAGGGCCGGGATTCTGCAGATGTTGTACGTTGCAAATTCTGCAGGATCATGCCACCGCAGTGATGTTTGCGTTTGCAGCATAAATATTGTCAATACACACCGAGGTTTCTGGCAGCGAGAAGCGAGATACACGTGATGTTTCAATGGTGCACAGTAATCATGTGTGGGCAATCATTTCCGGGATTTAAGGGAGGAGCTTGGTTTTGTTGGAGTTAAGCTTTGGATGGCAGTCGTCCAGGTGCTACGTCCGCCAGACAGTTCGATATGCGTGCTGCAATATTAGCTTCACGTTAGCCATCAATTCCAAAGCCACACATATTATCTGATCAATCTTTGTACGTCTAGATTATTATTCATTTAGATTAGAAACAAAAGGAGATATTAATAATTTGGGAATAACATGTGGAATGAATGAAATGTGCATGCGCATTTAAAGAGTGGTTTACCAGGGAATTGCCCTCATTATTGCCATCAGGACCCCGAGTCGATCTGGCAGCCAAGCCAATCTTGTACCCACAACGGCCACATACGATATGTGACGGCCAATCCCACTTACTTGCTCTCCACTGTCTCAACCTACATCTCAACCATAACCCTACCCTTACCCTCATGCTCATGGCTCATATGCTACCCCTAACCGACCCCTACCCTAAATATGACAACCCCTACCCTGTCGAAGCTCATCAAACTTGGAAAATCTGGGTATCATACGACATGAGCCCGCGCAGCTCCCCGACCGCGGCCCCCCGGTCGGGCGGCCCAGGGTCGGGGAGCTGCTCATGTCGTATTGATATCCAGATCTTCGAGGTTTCCGTTCTACAGCCCCTAACACATTACCCCATAAACATGCAATCAAATGGGTGAAATGGGACATGAAAATAGGGCAAGTGTTGACATGGAACTATCCATGTTGCGAAGATCGCGAGCTAATTCGCTAACTAGCGATTAGTGCATGACAATTCAACCCGCGGTGGTTATGTATCTGGTTATAACGAATGTCTATAATGCATTGAAACTACATTTCGATAAATATAACATTATTTATATAATATACTTAATAATATAATATATATTAGTATATTTTTCACCTGGAGTCACTAGAACATGGAAGATCTGGATATCATACGAAATGAGTCCGGCAGCTCCCCGACCGCGGGCCGCCGGGTCCACGGCCGGGCTGCAGAGCCCTATCACGGGCTCTGCAGCCCGTGATAGGGCTCTGCCGTGGACCGGGGTCGGGCGGCCCAGGGTCGGGGAGCTGCCCCGGGCCCATGTCGTATGATATCCAGATCTTCCGAGAGTCCGCGGCCAGGCTGCAGAGTATAATTAATAAAATAATTAATAGTTAATTACAGAGAAAACACTTAAATTTGTGTTTTTCAAATCCTGTCGCATCTTTTCGCCTCCATCTTGTCTAGGATATTTCTTGATTTTCAGTTTTTCTCAACAAGGTATTGGTGGGAGCAAGTCACAACTGAAGCGCTTTGAGGTTGCCCATCGAAAATCTCAATTTTGAGGGGATGTTAGCCCTCCCCCTTAACCCTTAAGCTACCTTTAAACTGGTATTGGGACAACAGCGAGGGCTAGGGCTGAGATTTTCCTTTGAGCAAAGTAATGGGATCGGGCCGTAGTCTTTCTCATTGGTTTTTCTCTACAGCCTTCCACTGAACAAATTGCACATAAACGGTCAAACTCTTGACATGATAAAATTATCATTTAAATCCACAAACAACATATGTGTAATCCAGGGCATATAAAGACTGGGACCAGAAGATAATTACTTTCTCTCCATTGAAACCCATTCATATGTTTCGATCTCATAGGTCTCGTGGGCTCTACCGGAAGGGGCTTGACTTTGCCACTATGCGAAGTCAAGCCTGGATCCCAGAACTATGGCAAGCCAAATTGTCATTTATGTACTAAGTTTGACTATCCAGAATTACCATTGTAGATATCAACAACTTCTTTCTGACTAGTCGTAATTACATTTTGAATAGTTGGAGTTTTCATTCAAGATATCTGTAACGTAATTGCGACTAGTCGAAACGACAGATAGAGATATCTGTAGCCTAATTCAGTTTTGACTAGGCGAAACTGAATTACAGATATCTGCAATGACGTCAAGGAAAACGATGTTCGACTCGTCACACATCTTAAATGACAATTGCAGATATCTGTAATTCAGTTTTGACTAGGCGGAATGGAAGTTAAAGATATCTCAAACGTCATTTGAGTGCGAATTATTGGGCATGACGTTTTAGATATCCAGAAATACGTAATTTCCCCATGCCGCCATAATCAAAGAAGAAGTTGGTTCATTCCCGAATGGAATAAGTCATGGCGTTGACTGTAATCGAAAAAAACACCAGAAAATGCCATGAAATTGAACGAGCCCTCACCAAGCGGCAACATTCTAATCTGAACAATGAAGCCTACCCGGAACACGACGACGACCTGCTCCGCTCCCGCCTAAAGTGGGGGGCGGTCCTATAATTTGTCACCGTGCGTTCACACCAAACGCGACGGGGCGACAAGATCCCATACAAAGTGAACGTAGAGACGCGTATCGGGCGAAATTTTCGCGAGAGAAAACTGGCGACAAATGTTGATTTGTCGCGCCACACTTTCGCCGTCTTCTCGCGAGCGCATTCACGTGGATTTGTGGCGCGACAGATTCGCTCGGAGTTCAAATTTTTTCAACTTTGACGCGAATTTCGCGTGATGACACGTGATTACAGCCAATCAGCGTTCACTTCTTTGAGTGACGTAGCGTTCACTTCCCGCTCAAGCTAAAGACATGCAATGCTTGTCTTTAAGACTTGTCTTTAAATGCTTTTGTCTTTAAAAAGGTAAAGACATGCAATGTCGGACATGGTTGTGAAATGGAGGACCTGGAGTCAAGTTGTGGCGCTCTCTCTGTCGTCCTCAAACGAGTCGTCCAACGTTGTCTCCAGCTGGTTTCTCCGTAGACTTAATGCTAATTAAGGACTGTGGGGCGCAACTCCTCACTATCCTACTCCGGTCGTTTCAGTCATTATAGCCTTATCCGCCCTTTAATCGTTTCCCTTGTGAGGATCGGAAGAGACGCGAGCAACATCTTTGGTTTATTGTTTGAAGTAGCCTTCTCCTAGATGGGTTGCCTTCTCAAGGCTGGGTTGCCATCTACCCACTATTTACCCATAGCTGGGGACGGTATCTCGCAGACGCAGAGCACTCATAGCATACAGCACCTGGTTTTCCTAGGCGGTCTCCCATCCAAGTACTAACCAGGCCCGACCCCGCTTAGCTTCCGAGATCAAGACGAGATCGGGCGTACCGGTGGCGCGACAGATTGGACAAAACTTGCACAGCGACAGATTATGACGTGTGGCGCGACAAAACTTCGGCGACAACGCGAACGGGCGACAAATTTCGCGTTTGGTGTGAACGCACGGTTACAGATATCTGAAACGTCATTTCGCCTAGTCAAAACTCTAATTCAAGATATCTGTAATTACATTTTGACTAGGCGGAATGAAAGTTACAGATATCTACAATTGTAGATATCTCTAATCAAAATTCCTTTCAGGATATCTATGACTTGATAATGGATATCTACAACTTTTTGACTAGGCGTAACTCCAGTTAGAGATATCTACAACGTCATTTTGACTAGGCGTAACTCCAGTTAGAGATATCTACAACCTAGTTTCGCCTAGTCAAAACTTAATTTCGGATATCCGAAAGGGACTTGTAGATATCTTGAATTAGGTGAATTAAAGATATCTTGAACTGGAATTACGACTAGTCAGAATCAAATTGTAGATATCTCCAACTGGAATTACAGATAGGCCTATCTACAATTCAGTTGCAGATATCCGTAATTCACATAGTGGATATCCGCAACTGAATTGTAGATATCTGTAATGACAAACCCCATAGACATGAATGGCAAACGTGACGTCATTTCGCCTAGGAGGAATGTGTTTGCGGATATCTGAAATGACAATTGTGGATAGGAGGAAATGTAGTTGCGGATATCGAACTTGTTCTTTTGACTAGGCGAAACTGAATTGCAGATATCCGCAACACATATCCAGTCTAGCGAATTTATGATAATTTGGCTTGCCATACAAAACTGAATTACAGATATCTCTATCTGTCGTTTCGACTAGTCGCAATTACGTTACAGATATCTTGAATGAAAACTCCAACTATTCAAAATGTAATTACGACTAGTCAGAAAGAAGTTGTTGATATCTACAATGGTAATTCCGGATAGTCAAACTTAGTACATAAATGACAATTTGGCTTGCCATACAACACACATCCAGTCTAGCGAATTTATGATAATTTGGCTTGCCATATTTAGCATTTTGCATGTTTAGTCAATCTTCCAAAAATTGTAGTTTCACACTAGAGACGCTAGAGGTCAGCAATACCCGCCGTCGCGCAATGACGTCGGTTAGGAAGAGTGGAGTTGAATTAATTTTAAACAGTACTGTCTTTTCCTGTGTTCGAAAGGAAGCACCTTTTCATCTCTCCTTGACCCCATGACGTTTTCCTCAAAGGTTAAGGAAAGGAGGCATAAAGGTTAGGAGATTTGACTATTCGTAGAGGCGCCCCTGGATGAGCTGTCAGGTGAGGAGGATGTTACGTCAACGACTCGAGTCACACCCCTTCCCCTTGAAGACACGTTCAGGGAGTGGCTTATTGAAAGAGAAACAACCTCAAGCAGTACTGCTTTAACGCAGCGACAAGGTAAGCGTATTACTACTCATCAATGATCAATTTAAATATTTAGTAGAACATTTCTAAATCTATACATAATGTCTGTATGAAGCCGTTGGTTGGTGGCTAGCTGTAAGGCTAGAGATCAGAGCCTTACCCAGTTTCCATTGCTGAGGCGGTGGTGCTGCGTGCGCAGGTGCTAGTCTAGTGTTGAAACATGTTCATAGCGAAGGGTTCTTCGGTAATTTTACGGCGCATTTAAAACACACTTTTGTGTACATAGTGGCCAATTAATGTTGGATCCGACCGGCTGTTTCTGTGTGTCGTGTTGAATGGCGATTCCTATGGGATTATTTTTGCCATGCGAGTTTAAAGCTGGTTTTGTGTAGCAAAGGTTGGCAGAGGTTTCCTTGATTCGAACTATTGAATTCGGTCCAGGATGACCGCTGACAATTATGTGCCCTGTACCCTTACGGTATGTTTTGGTATTCCACCATTTGCAAATAGATGAATTGTATTGTGATCCGGTTGAAGACGTGTATAATCTCCCCAGTGGCGGTTCTAGACACATTTTACTAGGGGGGGCCAAGGAGGGGCCAGTGTTTAACCAGAGGGGTACAAATAAAATGGCAAAAAATGATATTTAAAGATTATAAACCGTTTACTTTAAAGTCATCAAACATTTAATTTGTACAAGGGACATGTCTACAGGGGCACGGGCCCCCGTGTAGAACCGCCATTGGCCCTACAATAAACAGACTCGTTTCCACATGGGATCTGCATCAAAGTAATCTGACGTTAATTTAAACTAAAAGAGAGATTGAAAGGAGTCCTTTTATGTGACTTAATTATGTTTTTATACTCTGACACTTTTATTTATCTGCCTAATTAATAACTTGTTTGCAGGGGTCCTCTCTCTTTCTGGAATGTCGTTGGTGCTAGAGATCCTGGGGCCCCTCATCCTACTTCGTTTACTGCTGTAAACCAAATCAGCAGTCATGGTGCTGCACTTGTCTCCTTTCCCTAATGGGTGTGTAGCTGGCCTCCATGCAGTCGGCTGGGCTTTAATACTCCCCTGCTTCTGGTTCCTGGACCGCCTCATTGCTGTGTGCAAGTCCACTACCCTGGAGAGAGTCCAGAGACAGGAGCGAGAATGCTACCTCCACCCCCTCCAAGTCTTCTTTGGCTCAATTATCTTTTTTATCCTCTTTCTTGTCACGTCTCCAGTAGCCTTGCTTGGGTTTCTTATCTGGGCGCCACTCCAAGCCTACCGCAGACCTTTCTCCTACCACATAGAGACAAAACTCCCATTGGAGCAGGAGGACAGACACATCTTTGAGGAGGGCAAGGCCACGTTTGGCTTCGCCACAGCAAACCTGTGCCTGCTGCCCGACAGCCTTGCTCGCTTCAACAACCTGGGACACACCCAGCGCCGGGCTACCACCATCGGCAGATGTGTTGCTCAGGGGGTGAGTCGACCCCATATCCGCATATTCATTGACTCCCCCAGCAGCTGTGGCAATCTGAGCACATCCAGCAGCCTCTTCCCACACCTCAAACTCTCCTAGCTATGGGTGCCATTGATAAGCAGAGCAAGCCTGCTGTAGAGGGAGAGGTTCCACAAGCCAACCCTAACAGCCGTGTGGTTCACGTACCCTGTGACGATATGGAAAAGCAGGACACAGAGACAGCGCCACCCACTGCCACCACCGTCAACACAAACCAGAATTCCAACCAGCAGGGTGAGGCTGGCGAGCGAAGCGCCCCCAGGGTCATGGGCTCTGAGGATCCTGGCGAATGGGACAGAGTACCGTTGGAGGTCTCGTCGCTGTTTCCTGCCAATGTGGACATCCTGTGTCTGGAGGAAGTGTTCGACAAGCGGGCAGCACGAAAGCTGAAACACGCCCTGGGACCTGTGCTGGGTCACATCCTCTACGACGTCGGGGTGTACGCCTGGCAGACGCCGCCCTGCTGCTCCTCATTCAAGTTCTTCAACAGCGGCCTATTCCTGGCCAGCAGGTTCCCCGTCCTGGAGGCCCAGTACTACTGCTTCCCCAACAGCCGTGGGGAGGACGCCCTGGCTGCCAAGGGCCTGCTCTGTGCCAAGGTGGGTTTGGTTTACCAGAATTAAATTTTATTAGCATTTCCTCTTTATGACTAGTAATTTCATATTGTTCATTATTAGTATTTTTATTTATTAGTATTAGTTATTGTAAATGTGTACAACCGTGATGAAACCATGTTTGTGTATTCCATGTAAATGTAAATGTGATTTGTTGTTGGTGTAGGTGCTAATCGGACAGAATCAGAAACAGGAGAAGGTGGTTGGCTATTTTAACTGCACACATCTTCATGCACCAGAGGGCAAGTTATCTTTTTAATGTGGTGTTGAAGTTAATTTAATGTGGTGTTGGACTCTATGTTCATTTAAATTTATTTTTTATGATTGATTATCTCTGAAATTCTATTTATTCTCACTGAGCAAAGTGAATCTCACAATATTATAGTTCTCTAAATGATCCATTGTGTGGGTTTACATCCAGAAAAATGTCCTTGGTGAAGTCATTTCTTTATTTCTAACCATGGAAGGTAAGTTCAAAACTAGGAACAACATATCGGTTTTTTGATCAATATTCATAAGCTATTAATTTGCAATAATTGTAAGGGTATTATTGATTTGAAATATTATTGATTTCTAATAAGATTAAATTAAGTGTATTGAAATTGAAGGGGGATACGGTTTTTTTTGTGATGAAAAAGGATCTTAATGTCTATGCCTCTTCACTAACCTTGTAACACTGTAACGTTTGCGTCCTGTACTTTATTTAAAAAAATTATCAATCAATAATCAAAGTGCTCTGAAAACAATATGTCTTATGTTTTTTCTTTTGTCTTACCAATTCTCAGAACTATCACAATCCAGTTGAAAGGGAAGCAGTGCATGGGCCCGTCTTTTGTGACGTCTTTTCTTTTGAGTTGATCAATGTTGCTTTGTGTCTTCTCACTTTAAACAGGTGAAGGGGAGATTCGCTGTGAGCAGCTGACTATGGTCACAGTGTGGATTGACGAGTTTCAAACCTCCCACAGAAGGCCAGACGAAGTGGTTGTTTTTGATGTGCTTTGCGGAGATTTCAACTTTGATAACTGCTCACCTGGTATGTTTTTATTTTTTGGTTTTCACTTCCATGTTGTAGTAGTCATTAAAACACCTTTCTGTTGACCTAGATGACCTTCGGGAGCAGAATCATAATATATTTGAGGAGTACATTGACCCTTGCAGGGCCGGACCGGGGAAAGAGAAGCCCTGGGTGATCGGTGAGTACCATTTAATTTCCTTCAAAAACAGCGCTCTGTGCACTGTCTCCCATTCAGAAAAATTTCCAATTTCTTTGACCAGGCACTCTCATGGAACAGCCAACTATGTATGAAGAGGATGTCATCACCCCAGATAATCTACAGAGGTTCACCCACTTAACACTTTCTAGAAGCACTGCTTGCTAACCTGCTTTACCAAATAGTTTGGATAGACTTCATTCATTAATTCAATGCTACTCACATCTTTACCCAAATAGTTTGGATAGGCTTCATTCATTATTTCCCTGCCTTTCCTAGAACCTTGGAGACGGAGGAGCTAAGGAGGCAGTACATCTCGCCACCTGTGCCAGCGGTTGGCGTCCCTCTGGTTTACCCCCTGCCTGATGAGCCTTGGGTGGGCCGTCGGATCGATTACATCCTGTACCGCCAGAACTCTCTTTCAATGCATTACAAAACGGTATGTCTCCCAACAGATCTCTGCTCTCTGGCTTAATCTACAGTGAGATTCCATTGCTACATTATGTTGCTACAGTTGAAAGGTATACTTTGTAAATTTGGGAAAGATTATCCAAGGTATCCAATTCAATGCAGAATCCAACTCCAGCTACTCTTTCTGGATAGTTCCAAACTATTTCCCCCTTGTTTCTATTGTATAACTAAACTTCCTTCTAAAGTTTAGTTTTAACGTTTGAATTAAGACATCAGTGAAATCCCAATCGTCTTGTCCCATGCAGGAAATAGAAGAGTTCACTTACATCACCCAGCTGGCCGGTTTGACGGACCACATCCCAGTTGGCCTGAGACTGAGAGTGTCCGACAGGTCAGATGAGGACTGACCACATCCAAGGAACTACAATGTGTGACAGAAGGCACTTTTGGACCGGAGGAACTTTTCCATAGAATCGCTGGAGGAACTAGCTAATCTTTATTTGTGTCTGCATAATAGGAACTGGGAACCATTTTAGTTATAAGAATTTTGCTTTGAGGGACTTTTTTGGCGCCTACTTCAGGGTCAGTTGAAGTGTAAGCCGAATCGCTTTTTCAAATGCTGCATCAACTCCTGTTTCCGACTTTCCAACTCCGTTTTTTACATCACCCACGACACACAAGGCCCCACTCCAATCGGGCTGACCTCATCTGTTTGTTTAAGCTTTGTCGTGCCGTACGCAGAAATTAGTTTGATAAACTATCCTACTTCTCTTCTGTGTCCCTATTGGCAGTGTGAATGCAAGCAGAAAAAAGCCCTTGACATATCGTCGTTTTCAGCTCCCCAGTGGTTATTTTCCTCTCGGCAAGTCCCCACAAATGGGTCCGAAAGTGCCTAGTATAGTGCCAGAATAATTTTTTTGTTTACAAATCACTCCCCCTTGTAGTCTGAAATGTAAAGGTTTTAGCCATACAATGAAGAAAAAAAACATCAAATTTGAGATTTGTTATTGTCACATTTGCAACATATACAGTTATCTCATATGCAGTTGTATATGTTGAGTTTGTCCCAATCAATGACAACAAAGTGTGTGTGTGTGTGTGTGTGTGTGTGTGTGTGTGTGTGTGTGTGTGTGTGTGTGTGTGTGTGTGTGTGTGTGTGTGTGTGTGTGTGTGTGTGTGTGTGTGTGTGTGTGTGTGTGGAAGCAGGGCATTACAGCTTAGTGACGGTTGCGTTTCTTTTTTTGATGAGTGCATGTAAGCTATAGTAAGAGTGGAAGCTACATGGGTAACCTAGAGTCCCACAGCAAACCTCCAGTGATTATTCAACGCAGAATAGTTGACCCCAGGAGAACTTATTTCAATCATATTTTTTTCCAGCATTTTAGACTATGCAAGGTGATCTATTCCTTTGACTTGTAATTGCAGAAGTATAATTTGTGCTGCACGTTGAAATGGTCACAATTCATACTCAAATTGAGTATTTAATTCCAGCCTTTTTTAAGAGATATATGGCCGGGAAATCTTATTTGTGTGTGTTTTCTCATGGATAGATGTAGTGTTGTATATAACATGATATTTATATATATTATTTTGTAAATTCAGTAATATTAATTTAAATTAATAAAAAAAAATGAGGCCTACATATATATTATTTCTGGATTTGTTCTTTTGTACGCGTCGCCTGATTAACTACACACGATCCTATTTATCACAACATCCTCACTAACTCGACAGGGGGCGGGCTTTTTGCTCGCAGTCGTTTTTTTGCTCAACACTTTAACCAAAGAAGAAACACAGGAAACGAGATCACGAAAAACAACAGTAGACGTCCCCCTCGACGAACGAGGACCTCGGAAGGTGAAGTCATGTTTACTCTTAACAGTTGCCGACAACTGTTGACTTCAGTGCTTGCTAAAGATGTTGCGGATGGATACCTGAAAGTAGGAAAGTATAGCTCTTTGACCCTCCGAGCGCGATATGGACTAGATTCATCACGAAGTTGTGTTAAAGGTGATTAACAATGTCACTTGCATGCTGCTGGTCGTATGGTTCAAAGAGACACTGCTCAGAGATGATGATTGAAACCAAAGGGAAGAGCTATCAGAGAAGGAGGAGGACGATAGTCCTGCAGGCCACAGTAGTAAGTATTTCAGTTCTGATTGATCTTAAACGGTGCATGGATTCCAGGATTCCAAGGCATAATTAATCAAACCAGTATAAGTTCCCAAGTCATGTTAAATAGAGTCGTCTAGTGACAAATAAACTGTCATTGCTCTAACAATAAAACATTCTACACCCAAACCTGAAACAGCAATGTTACCAATGGTTTGCCTTTACTGTTTCACAGATTTCAATATGATGTATTGTATCTCTATCCGTCAGGAAAAGAAGAGGACATCTGTGTCATCAAATACCAGAAGAAGCTCAATTATCAGACTACTTATAGTCGTTAGTTGTATTTCACCGAGACAATCTCAGCGCAATGGCATTATGCTATTAAAGTGGTAACATTCATTTTGCTGAACTGCAGTACTCACACCGATACAGTTTGAATCTACCATTTGATCATTATATGCATAAAACATATTACATTTTTCTTTTAAAGCATAAATATATGAAGAGTGAGTGTGAGCCCCACGCTAAACTGGAGGGAAAGGAGGCTGAAGACTGGAAGTGCATTGACTTTGGTACGTAAAGGATCGTGCATGTTTTGACCTTCAAAGCATAACAAGTCATAAGTAGAGGATAACAGCTCTAATGAATATGTCCTGTGGTGTCCTCAGGTCGCATGGTTCTTCACTTATGGTTGCCGGAGACGCAGGGAGGTTTATGAACTGGAGAAGCTGTGGAGCTTTCGCTCCTTGATGAGCAACTCAGAAGCTGCCTGCTGAGGACCCTACTAGAAGACTTTATTTATGGTTTAAAAGAGACAAGTAAGGGCATGGACTGAAATCAAAGCACATATACTCAAAATGGTTTGAATTCGTAAAAGTGTGAATCAAAGGGTTTTAGGTTTATGTTGTGTATATTTGAATGGTTTTGGAGACAGGCGTGGCATAGGGAGAGAGCAATAAAGAACAATTTTTTAATTTTAAACCTCAAAATTATTTTTGTTATAGCAATTGAGCCCGTTGATTTCATTTCTACTCAAGATATATTTGTTCTGGCATAGTCATTGTAGCCGTCATCAAATTTAGTGGACAATAATTGCTTGTAGTTCATATTTCTTATTAATTGTTTTGTTATCCTATGATATATAGTTTTGGTTTATTGCTTATGTGAGTGTCAAGTTCGTTGTATGTTGGGTGTCAACAGAAATGTAGGCCTACAGGCATTATTGCATATTTGATATAATTATGGTTCAGACCTAAGTCAAACAAGGAAAGTATAATTGACATTTGCTATCTATTGTGTATACTATCACTAGAACAGAATTCGTAAATCTGCTGGGTCCTGCCATGTAGGAATCAAGAGGAAATCAGAGCAGACAATTGTGCAAAATTGCAACGAAGTGACAATAAATAGATATGCCGTATGATAAACCAATCTATGCCAATCCTAAAAAAGAAGTAATTTAAAAGTGCAGGAAAGATGGGACTATAGCCACTGAAAGAAATTATTGGATTGCTAATATTTTAATATTAGCACTACAAATAATGTGTGTGCGCATGGAGTTGTAAAAGAAAAATGAAGAGGAGGAAACAGTGATCACAAGAATGAGAATAGTGTATAAAGGAACTAAATAGAAAATATTTCTAATAGGGAAAAGTGGAACGCATCAGTGTGAATGTGGAAAAACAGAAATGTGAACATGTATGATGTAGCGTGAGAATACACGAGGAGAGAATAGGCTGGTTTGATAAAAAATTACAATTAGGAAGAGTGTGGGAGTCTTATGGGGCGCATACTGATAGTAAGAGCGAATATTTAAAAGAGACAGGATTATTTAAATAATATTCAATATGCCTTATACCTCCCCGCCACTTACTTATCTTACCACATAATTAATTATATAAGATATAGAAAATACATAACTAGCTTTAATACATATCGTATAGTTGGTGACCGGTACTCACCAAACAAGGAATAGTGTTGATGCAACTGCGATAACCGATATCGAGTTTGAACTGGAACACAGGGTCGATAAGACTGAGGAAGTTATCCTGTATACCATAGTTGTCTCTATTTGGACCAGTCCCATAGTACCACGTGCATGTGATGAGCCCGTCCCTGTGTTGTGGAGAGCTGAAACATGGTGAGAAAGACAGGCATGACACTGTGAATGCAATACATTGAGAACAGCCCTATACTAAGTGTAAAGTATAACTCAAAGGATACATTATATCTGAACAAAAGGTATGATGGTTGTGTTGTGCTTGCTGTAAGCTACGGTAGCCTATACGATATTAGGTTTACCGATTCCAATAGCCGTGTCCAATGAATGGCTAGCCAGCTAACTGCAGTCAACACATTCTAATACGACTAAACGAAGATAAGGTCATCTACGTATAGTTTGGGTTTATACTTATAAGTTCAGTTACTAAGAGCTCGAATTTAATAACGTTACACATTGTATGGATTATTTCTTCTGAAAGCGTAATAATCCACTGGGCAAACATTTGTTGACGCGTGGATGAGAAGCTAATATTCAACCAGCCATGTGTCTGACCTATACCACTGAGCTTACCTTCACATATAAACATACCACCTTAGGATAATACGATATTACTAGAAACAGGTCGACAGGCAGTGGTCAATAGACGGTTAGTACTAAGTTGGCCGGTTAAGGCGAGCATCAGAAGACCCTGTTATACTATAACCCTGTAACTCTGTAGGCTGTAGACGTTAGGGCTCTATACTATACCCTGTAGATTTAGACTATACTTTATCGTCCCTGTTAAGCCTAGATGTTTGGGCTATACTATACCCCTGTACCCTGTATCTGTTTAGGACCTATACCTATACCCCTGTACCCTGTATATGTTAGAGACTTATACTATAACCTGTAGCCTGTAGAAGTTGGGACCATACAATAACCCCTGTAGCCTTCTAGATATTAAACTATACTATTACCTGTAGCCTGTCGAATGTTAGGGTCTATGCTATAACCTTTAGATGTAAGGACTATACTTTAACACATGTAAGCCTGTAGCTGTTAGGAGGACAAGTAAACCCTGTGGATGTTAGGGCTAATATCTTTAACCCTGTAGCCTAGATGTTAGGCCCTCTATACTATAGCCCTGTGCATGTAGATGTTGGACTCTGTACCCCTGTAGTCTCAGATAATAGGAATTAACTACTAAACCTGTAGCTGTCAGATGTTGGGGCTATTACTGATACCTGCCTGTAGCCTGTAGTGTAGATGATAGAGTTAAACTCACTGTAGCCTGTAGATGTTGGACGATATACAATAACTCTGTGGGCTGTAGATGTTAGGTTATATACTATTAAGCCTTGTGGCCTGTAGATGTTGGGATTAATACTAACCTTGCCTTAGCCTGTAGCTGATGATAGGATAATAACTCTCACTGTGCCTGTAGATGTTAGGACTGATTCTCTATAACCCTGTAGGCCTTTAGATGTTAAGGACTCACTCTCTACTATATAACACTTACACAGTAAATTCAATAGTGTTTTTAGATGAACTGAACTGAAATTTGAAGTTTAGTTGAATATACAGATGTATTGTCTGCTTCTCATTGATACAAATAACTACAAAATGGGCTGACTTGCTAAAAAGGATTAAATTGTACAGTAAAGCATTACGGATGTTCGGATTCTTCAACAATCAGCTAACGTCACTGGCATGGTAACCTTATTCTACTTGTGGCTCTAGCAAGCCCAAGCGCAGGTAATGCAGTCGGTCTGAGGCTCGCTGAAATGGCTACGGAAAAGCAAACAACAAGGTCAGGCAGGGCTGCTTGATTTTGGAAAAAATGAGAATCACGATTTTTTTGGTCAAGATTGAAATCACGATTCTTCAAACGATTCTTCTTGAGTTTGAAAATAAAATGCATTTTTTCGGCATTTCAAAAAAAAACACGGTAACTTGAGTTTTCAAAAATTCTTAAATTACTACAGTACACAGTTCAAATAAAAAAATAGAAAATGTTTAAATTGAAAAATAATGTACAAATAAATATGTACCCCAGCTGTTCTGTATTTCTTATAAAACTTTCAAGAATAAATAAATATAGGCTACTTAAGAAATTAAACAAGACAGAGCAATTTCGTTGTTATCACGCTTGTTCCCTGCTGTCGGGGTTGTGGTATTGTGTTTTTGTTTCTTTGCCAATTCATCGTAAGCGATTGCGTCTCAGGCCCCGTCCACACTAACCCGGGTAAATGTAAAAACGCACATCGCGCAATGAAAACAATTCGTCATCAGTCCACACTATCGTTTTCATATCGTTTTCGGAATGTTTTGCATCCATGTTCCACCTTAAATTTATTTTGATAAACAGTTGTTGTCATGGTTACGCAACTCTGTTTAGATTACAGGTGTGCGATCAGCTGATATTTACAGTTGATCAGCTGGTTAATCATTTTCGACCCAGTCTTGTACAGAAACTGAGCTTCAAGTACGGTTTGAACAGTCTTTCAGGTTTTTTACTATCACTTAAGAACGTCAAGTACAGCACTCCCCTCTGGGGTTGGAGCAACGAATATGTTTGAGCCAATATGTCGTTGCATCTGGAGATAAAGGTAACACAGCCTCCAGTCCGGGTTAATAGAGCCGAAGCACACACGGTGAGGCGTTGGATGGTTGCAACAATGAACTAGGCTTAATTCCTCTACAGTGGTACATTCAACAGCATTAAAGGCACTTGCTTGCTAGTTTCAGCTGGATATTGGATCACACTTCTATCCCCCTGCACCGTAGACTGAAACTGATTCCCGCCCTGTCAATCAATCTTTCCTACACACAACACACCGGTTCTACTACGTCACACACATGCGCTCTACCACATAGATTTTCCCAACAAGCCACCAGGGGGAGGCAGAGATTGCAACACTTTGAATAGGGAACCAGCCCTTAATACATGGCTGGCAGCCTTAAAACTGACTAACCCTCCGATAGTCCCTGTCATGTCAATCTTCACAAGCTAGCACTCCGACCATAAAGTGTATAAACTATTACTCAGACGATATCACAGATCTATATTTCCAAGCTGCTAATTAATTATTTGTGGAAATTCTGTAAACAAGTTCCACAAATATCCCTTTCTACCCACCCTGATGTTCGCCGAATAGCCGGTTGCTGATGCAGAGGGAGTTAAACTCGAAGAAGTAGTTCCATAGTAAGATGTACCTGTGCAATATCCATCTGTGCAATATCCTTCAACATCCACCAGGAAGTAAACCTCCAACATCCACCTAAAGTAAACGTGACACTCCGCCTCGCATCTATGCTTATCTGCGGGTGTATCCCAAAGTGCAATCTGACATGTCTTTCAGGTCACGTCCACCCGGAGCCGATTTTTTTGTGAAACCATGTCTTTAATAACCATGTTATTAGGCAGATAATAAACCATGTTCTTTAATAGGTCCATGGTCCCAGGGTGGTTTCAAATAAAACCGGACCTATGCGGTTTCGTGTTAGGATTCGTGTGGACGCCTAAAGCGACGTTAGAGTTGCGTTGAAAGTTACAGGTTTTTTATTTATTAATTTTTGTAGCTTTAAATACAGCCCTTGGTCAATTTAATTACTAACTGTACATTAAAAAGTATTTCTACTCAATCTAAAAGTTTAAACAACTACTATCTCCTCCTCGACTTGAATGTTTTTATACAGAGCGCAGGCTGGATGCGTGAAGGCTTAATGCGCTCCACTTTTCTTTGTGGAGAACCAGCGCCTTAAAGGTACTACAGCGTTTGTACAGCTCGTTGCATTTCCGCAATGAATCTGTCTTTACGGAGATATTCATCAAAGGGAAACTGAGGGGGGATGATCGTTTTCACCTTGTTACTTTGTTGCTATTTATGGGGCGCTCCAGTGTCTGCGCTTGGACGTCCCTTAGAGAGAGCATGGCCACTTCCCCACACTCTCTCTCTCTGCTAGGCTGTTAGCGATAACACTAATTCTCCGATTACGATATACGATATTACAGCTCACAATATGATAATTATATCACAATATTCAGTCAACGATTATGAATCTTCCAGATACTCATTCGATATAACTGCTGCATCATTTTTCTGAAAGACTTTAAAAGGTACAAATGTGATTTTGTGTTGACATCTTGTGTAGTTTTCCATTTACCTTGGAATGAATTATTGAACTGAACTAAAAACATAAATTACACAATATGTGTCTGACTGGACAGAGTGCTACAGCTTGCAAATGCTGGACAAAATGATTCAAAGATGTGTTGAGAAAAATTAGTTCCATTTATTGAAACAGTGCAAACTGCATTACAAGCCTTTGAAAAGTAAATAAAGTGCAGTATTACAATTAACAATGGAGAGTTAAAAAGTGCAGCAAGTGACCTGTTCTGAACAGATTCTTTGACAGCTTTTTTAGCTTTAAACTGAACATATGAGGTAACCAGTCTAGCCACCAGGTACGTAAACATAGTACCATGGCTTCTCTAAAAAATCCAATAATTCAAGTCACTAGGAAAAACATCTTAAACATTTAACCTTAAATGTGTACCCGTCTCTTAGCCGAGTAGTTTATGTGACGTTTGTGTGACACAGCTTGCAAACCGCGATGCTTTTGTCTAAGTCGTCACTTTCCTTCTTACTTTTAAACCCAAAGTGCTCCCACACGTCTGCTTTTAAGCACGAAGGTGCTGGATTTATATTCGCCGCCATTTTCTTGAATCTCCTCGCTAGCCCTGCTCTGACTCCGCAAACAGGTAGAGGTAGACGTCTGCGTCTGTGCAAAGAGAGTATCTAGACGGGTAACTTGCTCTACAGCGACGCTGGCGGACCAAATTGCTCTTCCTGCAGAGCGAACGGGGGGATAAACACGGGGGATATGAAAGGGATTTATGTATCGATACTAGTGGCTTAAAAATCGATACTCTATTGGGAAACAAAATATCGATTTATAGTGCAGAATTCGAATAAAAATTGCTCAGCCCTATCTCTCTTCGCTGCAGACAGCATCCCAAATTGCCTATGCATGGGTTTGTCAACCTAATCTCCCACCACAAGATGGTCAAGGTTGACCGGTGACCCTCTCGTGGTAGCAGACCGATTCAATGGCAGTGTCCATGCTCCGGCAGCACCCACACATTAAAATCACTATTTTCCACCGTTGAGTGTAAGACGTTCGCGTGTCTGCAGCAACACCTAGTCCTACCATGCGCAGTGAGTCATCGGCGCTCTAATAGTAAAAGACGCATTTTCTTTTGTTGCTAAAAAAACCTATATGTATATATTTTTTTAAAGTGTAATTTTTTTTATAATGGTCATAACTAACACGTTATCGATGTTGAATTATTTTAAACACTCCTACTCTATAGAGTTGATTTTAACACTGTTTGGGATAACTTATGGTCCATTCGCCGATAGTGTCAGTTTACTCTAACCACCGTGTTAATTTTCCAGTGTATATTTAACAACATAGGTGTAATAACACTTATTGAGTCACACTTTTCACTGACAAGTGTAATAAAACTTAACACTAATAATCTTTCTAGATTTAAAGTGTTGTTTCAACACTACTTTAAGTTAAAGGAAAATTGTTCCACCATTGTTATTTTTACTCTTTAGTCAAAAAGAGTGTCAAATTATAATAAAACAGTTTTTCAATATTTCAGCTTCAGTTCAGATTTTATTGGAGAGGTTTACATGACTTCTAAATGGAGACACAATTTGGTACAATATATTTGAAATCATCCTGTGTGCCATATGTCATGAGCAAGTCAAACGGTTTATGGTACACAAGTTAATTTACACTGACCATCTTCCCTTCCTCAACCTCTTTGAAACTAACTCTAAATGAATGAAAATTTTCATCAAAACAACATGTACTGTATGTAGAACTACACAGATCAAAAGTACTTATTCATGTTGTACAATAATGCCTCTGATTTGACAACACTACTGCAAATAATCTATTTGGGGCGATATTCAGTGCCATGGACTTTTGCCCATTTAACTTTCAAAACAGAATCTCTGCAGAAACATTCAAAATACAATGCAAATAGTTGTCACCCTCATTCACATCACACAGAGCAACCATTTTCCCAGGACACTTTTTGATAGTGTAGACGCCAAACTTGTAGGCCAGGTCATTTTGATATTTGATTGCTAGAGTTACATTTTTAAAACTTTTCAGTTGTTTTTTGAAGTAATATTGCTTAGACTCATAACGCATTGACCACATGTGAAGAACAGGCCCCAGAAGTCTTATACAACGTGGATAATGAATTAGAAAATGATGTTTGGGCAAAAGCCTTTTAGAGGGAAATAAATGTTTGAATAGTCTGTGATGTTCAGTTATGACATTTTAAACAAATTGTCAAACTTTCTGTTAAAATAGGTGAAAACTAGGGATGCACCGATATGAAAATTTTGGCCGATACCGATATCGGATATGAATTTTTCTGTTATGGCCGATAACCGATATTTACCGATACTCGATATGGCGTTTTTTTTTAAGTTTCTGAGATGATAAAATTTTGTACATTTTGTAAATCATGCAAACTGAATTTTTTAATGTCTTCCTTTATTTTCAGAATGTATTTTACTTCAAATAACAAGGTTACAGGCTTACTATATACAACATAAGTAACCAATTTTTACCACTTATCAAACATGCCAGTATTCATGGCAACGTGTTTTCAGCTCTGTGCACTAGATAGGCTAAATCAAAAATATCAAAAACATGTCCTGACTGTGAGTGCACTATTTTTCAACTTGCACTGAAATTTTCAAGTAAATGTTTCTACTAGCAACAACGAAACACAAATAAACACGTCAATTTCAAGACCCATCTATAAATATGAGAACGTGACATAACTAAATTCAACAGACATGTACATTTTTCTTTGTACATTTTTCAACTTAAAGCAGCCACAATGTAGCCTACTCAGTAAATGTCCCAAACACTGTAACTGTTTCCACCTAACACTGTACAGTAAGTTATAGTCAGGCCTACTTGATCAGCAAAGGGCTGCATGATTATTGCCAAAATGATTATCACGATTATTTTGATCAATATTGATATCACGTATTTTACGCGTCGCGATTATTCATTGTATGAAAAAAAAATCATTTCGAATTTCTACCATCCCTAGTGGTGGGAGCACACAACTGCGCTCAGCGGCCAAATGCCGTCAGGCCACGCCCCCTTTTTCAGGCTTTTACGCGCCGCTGTGTGCAGGATGGCTCACGCAGTTCGTAGACGGTGTGACAGGGAGCGCTTGGTTTGCTTTGCAGCGGAGATAGAGCGTATGGGGGGCTCGTTTCTTTTTTTTGCGGATGCATTAATTTAACAAAATATCGCGGAAAATATCGCGAGAACACTACGCGTCATCGTGGGACGCCAATATCGTCATCGCGATAAAAATTCGATATATTGTGCAGCCCTAGTCCGGTGTCTCCGTAGCGCTGTCGCTGTGCGTCATTTTGTCCACTTGCTTCTGGAGCATATTTACCGCCGCTTGCTTGGTGACTGTGTCAAAATAACGGTCTTTGTACCGGGGGTCAAGGATCGTTGCAAGTAGTAAAGCGGCTCAGAGAAGCGCTTTCAAAATCGTCATTCACAGGCTTCCGTAGAGTGTGCTTGCTGTGCGGACCCCATGTCTCGTGTGTTCAGCTGCCTTGCTCAGCAACGTTTCAGCGCCACAAAGAGCGAATCACGTCCGCGTAGTAGCCAGATGTGAGCTGATATCCTTCTTAATTGTTTCGAATGGAGTGAGAAGCGTGGTCATCTTTTTCATGAGGCCTCCACTAGATATTGCACTTAAACACGCAGGCAGCTCATGATCTGCCTCCATACACACACCAAGTGCGCGTCTGATCAGTAGATTTTCATCATGTAAAAAGTACTGTTCATCTGTCGGCCATCATCTTGTTGTAGCATCATGGTTTTTACCTAATCTTGCTGTATGTCTTCTCAGCCGAGATGTAAGCGAAGTTGAGAATGGCGAAAATGTCCGACTATTTTTCTTCCCGATCGCAAACAGTCCCGACATGCTCCGCTGGCTTAATCACTCCATCCTGCATGCTCGCAGCGTGTGAGCCATGCAGCCCAGGCTTTTAACGCCACACTCCATCGCCTTCTGCATATTCCGCGCGTATTATCGCGAAGCACAACATGCACATTTGTTCTTTTTAAATTTCCACTTACCAACATGCAGTCAAATGCGCGGCGATGGCTGATCCCGTGTGCGATCCTGCAAACTCTTGCGCATGTAAAACTACTCTCTTCATTTCTAAGTTGTGATCAAATCCATGGCAGTAAGGCTCAACATACTCATTCTGACTTACTCCCGACTCCTATATATCGTAGTGAGCTAATGTCAGTCACATTGTCCAACAATTTGTGGATATGCGTGGCCACGACTTCGTACAAAGCAGGGAGGGAGACGTCGGAAAAGTAGCGCCGACTTGGTAGGAGTGTAAGCGAGGTTCAATATGCTCTATCAACCCGAAATCCTCTCCTCGATGGAAAATGGCTGGCGTCAAGAGCAATCATTTCATTACCTAGTCGTTATTGTCCTGGCTTTTTGCGCTGTCCTTGGCAAAATTTCTTGTCTGTCGAGTATCCTGCTGTATTGGACTTTCCCAGCTGCAGCTGCTTTCGTTTTTGCCCTGCTGGCTAATGTTAGCAAGCATTTTTTTCCTCAGTTTGTTGAGTCTCGGTGGCGGTTTTCTCTCAAATGGCATATTAAATTTTGTGGTGTTGAAGACTTGACGCGCAATCCTCCTCGACATATACCTTGACTTTTGCAGGTTGCATACTGCTTTGTCGAGTGGTCTTTCGTTTGACCACAGTGAAAAAGCCACACCGCTGAAATTTTTTCTCCTCTTCAGTTATACGTCCCACATCCCACAATGTGCTGCTTTGCGTCATTGATGTGCCGAGAACAGTACAATGGCCAAATCCCCCTCCCTTCCTCTCTTCCCCGACACAGCAATTTAGACACGTGCCGAAACAAGATACACGTGGCCAAATCCCTGTCCTCCTTCCTCTCCCCCTCCTTCTCCGGACACAGCACATTAGACGGATATTACATCGTGTTGCATACGGCCATATCGGTCCCAATTCATGGGTACTCATCGACCGATGCCATGGTATAAAAATACAAATATCGGCACCGATAACGATGTTCAATGTCCAGATGCAGCATATCGGCATCTCTCTATTGGGAACGCAATGTTGACTATGCACAACGGAGTAAAAGGAAGATGCCAGGCACTTGTCGCTCTCTGCAAAGAACAGCCATCCACAATATAAGGGGCATATTTCTGAAAACACTGTTTTGGATAGCATTAAGCACTAAATCATTTCCTTCTTCTAGTCTGACTCCAGGTGGCTTGTTCGATTAACTCTCTGTGTAGCCATAATTAAATGAGTGAATCCGAGTTTGTAGTTCTCTGTGTGAATGAAGTCGGACTGCAAATATTTTAATACTAGTTTCATCTCGTATTGGTCAACTCCTTCCAATATATCGTGCATTATGTCAAAAATTCTCTGATACACTGAAGAACTTAAGCTCATCAAATAAACAAGCACACTTAACACCATACACATGAGTTTGTGTTGGGTTTTTCTGTATAGCTTCACAATGTTGTAGGTGTATATCTTTTGATCGTAAAATGTCACACTGGGGTCATCCTCACAAAAGACAGTTTGATACTTTTCCTTCTCAGTCAGGCAAAATCGACAGCAGTAACGGGCTGAAAATGATTCAACAAATCAAAACAAGCAATGCAATCCAAGATTATCCTCCCGTTACTTGAAATTATACTACCGTAAATACGTCATTAAAGCATTGAACTTCAATTCCTCTCAGTCTCGAGTACTAATAAGGTCTGACACAAGTGCTCTTTTAATATTGCATTGAACCCATAATGTTTAAATACCTGGCAGTGTGGAAGAGAGTGCATTGATAATACGTGGGGCAAAAAAGTATTAGTCAGCCACCAATTGTGCAAGTTCTCCCACTAAAAAGACAAGAGAGGCCTGTAATTTTCATCATAGGTAAACCTCAGCTGTGAGAGACAAATGCAATTGCTAATTGTGGTGGCAAAATAGTATTGGTCATAGCTGGGCGATAAATCGATTCCGATATTATCAGCGATAAAAACTTCACGTGCGATTCGAGATAAGCATTAGGCATAAGTGCTCGATTACTACGCGTTCATCAAAAGTTTGGGGTCACCCAGAATATTTTGTGATTATCCATGAAAGTACACTTTTATTTACCACCATGAGTTGTAAACTTAATAGAAAATATAGTCAAGACATTGACAAGGTAGAAAATAATTATTTTATTTGAAATAATATTGTATTCCTTCAAACCTTTGCTTTCGTAAAGAATCCTCCATTTTGCAGCAATATACAGCATTGCAGACCTTGGGCATTCTAGCCTTGTTAATTTCAGTGTTGCCGCGCCGTCCTACAGCAGCTGTAGCAGCGGGCGAGGGGCTGTTCTAAAACAGCAAAAAATGTAAAAAAATACGTGCAAACGACTCCTGTGTGGTTTTTGGTCTCGTCCGTTCTATT